>CM049830.1:35782554-35807554 GCA_027422435.1 Schizopygopsis pylzovi | reverse complement strand
CATGTTGTTAACATTAACAATTTGAGAACAAAGTATAATGATAATAATGATTTGCATGGTTTGATGTGATATGAGCCAACTGATGGCTGGATTTAATCACCATTGGTAGAGTGTTTATTGTAATGTTTTTCCCTCAGTTGGTCAGAACAAAAGTGGCAGACTTGTTCAGATGACAATATCTGATCAATTCTTATTTGTGTTATATATTCCAAGACATAGGCTAGAATCTGTGATTGCGAAGTACAGTATCCACATTCAGTCACACATTCTCCTCAAAATATTATATTCATCCGCGCTGGAGCACAACCCACGTAATGAAAATAATCCTGCAAATAACTGCAATAGCAGGTTTCAAACAGAGATGGCGACAAAGAGGCAAAACCTACGGACTGCAGCTTTAAGTCGCTTTGAATAAATGTAGATGTTCAAAGGGGACATCGGATGCTAAATTCACTTTACAAGTTGTTTAAACATACATTAAATGTGTGTTGGAAGTGTGTGTACACATCCTTCCCATAATGATAAAAATACACCCAGTGTCTCTATTTTAAAATCCTCTTTCTCAAATTAGGCTGTTCTGAGATTTCTGTCAGAATGACGTAGTTCTGTACATGCCCCGCTCACGATCGTTGATTGACAGGTCCATCTTAACTTAGCCCCGCCCCCCTGCGTGAGGTGAGAGCTGTCCTCCGGTGCATGGAAGACAAGATGTCTCAGATTAACCGATTGAGGTGTTTAGTTGTTGGATGTAATAATGAATATATCAGCCGTCATTTACTCCAGACATCTGAGCTGCTGAAGACACAGAGGATTAACGTTACGTTTGCTTCGAAGTGAATGCGCCGATCCCCGATCTACATAAATGCATCTATGTTCACACGATCCAGCTTTATCTACAGAAGAAGTGAGTATAAAGGACTTTATGAATCTTTGCAAATAGCCTTTTCTAATAATGTGCTAGTTAGCCAGTTTCGGGACTATGCTCCATAGATATATATATCTAGATGCCTCATTATGGACTGTTTCTATAGCCCACGATACATAAGCCATCCGCCATTTTTGGAACGGTCTGCAAATCTTTGAGCGCACAACAGCAACAGCGGTTTATACGCTTGTATATCTTTGAATATTTATTGAATATTATGGTGAATGCAAGATGGCTGATGCGTCAATGTATCTGGAGCGGTTGAATAGGGATCTACACATATCTATGATCTGCTCGTCACTCCACGGAAGAGAGAGGCGGAGTCAGCAGAGCTCATTAGCATTTAAAGCAACATGGATTAAATTGAGTCCTACATTGAGAATTTTTTTTACCAAAGTATGTTATAGACTTTTCATTAAGACCCTAAAGAATCATATAATCTTATAATCGTATAAAATGGGCATCCAATGACCCCTTTAAGGAAGTGAATGGTCGAGTTCATGATGACCTTTCAGTGTCGTGAGCCTCTTTTGTTAGTAGTCCAAGCAGCTGGTTTGATGATCATGTGTGTGTTCAGGGGTCTCCTGCTGCTAGAAGAGCCTTCATCCCTCAGCTGCGCAGCGGCAAGTTCAACGTGCTGATCACCACCTACGAATACATCATCAAAGACAAGCATGTGCTGGCCAAGGTAACGCGTGCTCCTCTTTGTGGTCACCTATGACCTTTGATCTTGACCAGACGTGCTGATGAGCTCCTGTCTCCTGACACAGATTCGCTGGAAGTACATGATCGTGGACGAAGGCCATCGCATGAAGAACCATCACTGTAAGCTGACGCAGGTGTTGAACACGCATTACCTGGCGCCACGGCGCGTGCTGCTGACCGGGACGCCGCTGCAGAACAAGCTTCCGGAGCTCTGGGCACTGCTCAACTTCCTGCTGCCCACCATCTTCAAGAGCTGCAGCACGTTTGAGCAGTGGTTCAACGCACCCTTCGCCATGACCGGAGAGAAGGTCCGTCTGTCCAGACACTCAGACTGATTCTGGAGTGCTAATGCTGCTTGTGTTAGCAGGTGTTTTCTATGAAAGCATGAATCAGACTTTTTATTCACTGTAACGTGATGATTTATTACAGGGGTCATATGTGACCCTGGAGCACAAAACCAGTCATAAGGGACAATTTAGCAAAATTTAGATTTATGCATCATCTGAAAGATGAATAAATAATATTTCCATTGATGTATGGTTTGGACAATTGTTGAAAATCTGGAATCTGAATATTGAGAAAATCATCTTTAAAGTTGTTCAAATGAAGTTCTTATCAATGCATATTACTAATCAAAAATTAAGTTTTGATATATTTACGGTATAAAATATCTTCATTGAACATGATCTTAATATCTAATGATTTTTGGCATAAAAGAAAAATGTATAATTTTGAGCCATACAATGTATTGTTGACTATTGACTCGGCATTGTGATTGGCCGAATACCTCAAGCATGAGACGGATGTGTTACAGCTATTACCATATTTGGAAACACACAGCTTCTCAAAGACAGCAATACTAAAGCTATAATAGAAGTTACACCTCCTTTGTTGCGTAAACATTCAGGCGGTGTTATGCAAAGCTGTGAGGCATTTTAGGAAGACGTGGACGAGTCTTAACGTTTAGAGAGAATATCTCTTTGGGTTTGAGACTTTAGTCTTTGCGGCTTCAGGAATCGTATCTACGCACCAGCAACTTGTGACACTCCAAAGAGAAAGACAAACTCTAAATCCTTCAAGAAAATGAACAGAGAAAAGCTAAAGTTAGTCATCGCTCAGGGATTGATTGTTAAGGCCTGTCCACACTAAGAACAATAACTATAATGATAACTATTCTATCAGTTATCGTCCTCACTGGCGGTCAGTAATGTTATGTTTATTATCAGCGCTTTAAATGTTTGAGTGGATTATGCTTAGCTGTCAATGTTTTCATCATTCATCATTTGTATTGTGGACACCACTATTCGCATATAATTAGAGCCATTATTAAAATCGTATTACAGTTAGGGTTAAGTTAGAAAAAATTACAACAGCTCCCCCCGACCTAGCTCTAGTCCAGGAAGGCTTGGAGTAGGGAGACTGAGGATAGGTGCACGGGCCTATGCCTGTTAGACTATAACAGGAAAGCTTTGATCTATCTCCTGTCAAGGAGAAGAGCCTGTTTGGGCGTTGGGCTGAGAATGTGGAGAACCAAGAAGTAGGGACATTGATAAACAGGGCGAAAACCGACACATGTTAGACTATACTATGTCACCTGTGATTGGTTCCTGTCTAGGAGAAATGCCTTTCTAGGTTTTTGGCTTTTTTAATATTAGATCCAGGAATGCAAGGTTCCTGACTAAACCTGCTCCAGACCAGCGAACCAGACTGCCAACGCTTCAGTCAACAATCCAGTAATCCTAATCCGGCATCGAATTCCATCAAAGAACTTTGGATGGAACGGTCATTCTGCAACTCCTGAATAGGTTGTGAATTGGTTGAGTGCTATGCTTTAAGCCTGTAAGGGGTAGGTTTAGTGTGTGAGTCAGTCCCCGGGTTAGATTCTGCATTGCCCAGAATCTATGATGGGTATGTTTAAGGTATGAGTTGGTTCAGGGCTAGATGCTGGCCTCCCCAAGTCTCTTAGGGGTAGGTTTAGTATGTGAGTCGATTCAGGGTTACATCCCTCTCTCCTTAAGTCTGTAAGGGGTAGGTTTAGTGTACTAGGTTTCGGCTCCATAGGCTTACTATGGTTGGGTTTAGTGCAATAGTTCGTTCGAGTTGACTGAAACTGGGAACGCAAAGTTTTTGACTGAACTTGCTCCGGACCAGCGAATCAAACTCAAAATCACTGTTCGATAATCCTGATCCAGAATTGCATTCTATTAGCGAGTGCTGCTCAAGGCCAATTAAAATTTGCGGTCCGATGGTTCGAAGCTAGTGATTATTTACGATGGGGTCAGCTGTCGAATATTGGGTGCTTTGTTAGGGTTTGGTATAATATTTTACTCAATCTATGTATATTTTTTATTTTCAAGAGGCACATGTTGCCATCCTTTTCCTACTCCCTCAGGCATATTTATATGAGGGAAATTTGTAAGACAATTCATCAGTAGTGTACCTCAGACTCATTGGGTGTTTCAGCACTTTAAACACTATAAACCCTCATCTGAGGCGGCCTGCCTTAGGTGAATAGTCCCAGACGAGTGTCTTATGGCCAATTACTAAACGAGTTTGTCCAGTGCCACAATTGGATGGTTGGGGTCTGGTTTTCTTGTCTTTATTGAAGCATTGTGTCCAAAATTACCTGATGGAGGTATTTAAGTTACGATTTTATTCATATTGCTTTTAACGACTGTGTAGGCTATTATTCTATTTTTAGTATTAAGATTTGGATATATAAATAGTTACATTTGTAGTTAAAAGACTACCACAGAAAACAATTAGATGGTGGACTCATGGTGAAAATCAACGGTCAAGGGAAAGGCGTGAGTTGTTTTATTACCGCAATACAATGTATTTTAGGTAAAACAACTGTCAAAAAGATAACATTTTTGGACCCAAAGAGTCCAGCAGGAAAAGTTAGTTCGAGTAGGTACTCGAAAAGTATGGGAGAAGGAGAATGTCGAATCGATGATTTCAAGACATGCCGTGAGAACAAGTAAAATCGAGCTCCAATGTCTCAACAATAAACAATAAAAGTCATTGTGTAGGGGTGTTGGTGCATAATGTGTCGTTGCGTGAGTGGTGCTAATCACCAGTAGAAGACTGGGCTTTAATTAAGACCTGTTAGCCCCAGGCCACCATCCCTGTGTGCTGTCCTAGTGGACCCAGGGGGACTGGATACTTACCACTCCCCAAGTGACCCTTTGTTAACACCGCAAGGTTACCCAGGTCACCAGAGAAGAGTCTGTAGTAGATCGGTCTCATCTTGGGGTATACTCTGAGCCAGAGCTGGATCTTGTTGGGTTTGACCCCAACCGGTTAGGGTTAGGCCTAAGCCTTGAATTTAATGTGAGCAGCTATTGATAGCCGGCTGTTGGTTTCATCTCAAAATAATCTTGCATTACATTCACACATTTAGCAGACGATCTTATACAAAACAACTTCAATTGCATTCAGTCCGATTATACATTTTTATCAATGCATGCTTTTCCTGTCAATCAAACCCATGAGTGTTTACAGGCATGAAACGTGAAGTTGCCATTCAAAGCAAAGTAGTAGAATTCATTTAAATCTACCAGATAAGGGTGTGTGATATATATCGTCTGTGATAATATCGTAATTGTTGTTTTAACGATGTGCAATTATCGAGTATTTTGAAAAATCCAAACAAAACACCTATAGAGTGCATGCATATATTACATGAAATCTAGACTAGTGTGTGTTCTTTCACTGCATGATTCAATCTATTAAAATACATTTAGAGTGATCACAAAATAAACATGATTACAAATGTGATATTGATTTTATTCAACAGTTCAAAAAACAATAAGTTAATATTAAGAAACTTACGTTTTAGATGCCATAATGCCTATTTTTGCTCATTTTCGCCAACAAAAAATTATTCCAGACACAGCACTGTTTAGAGTCTCAGTGATTCGTTCCTGAATGATTCAATGGTTTAAAAGATTCGGTTCAATCGCAATGTCTCAGTTAATAACACTGACTCGCTGTCACCTGCTGGCGGTTTTAATTTCACATTTAAAGTATAATTTCAAATTTCAGTATTCAATGTTTTACGGTTAAAATATAAAAACATTAAAGAGCGCTCCGTGTGCATTAAACGGTGTGTAAACTCATCTAAACACCTTCAGACGCGACTTCTGCAAAGATTAATTTTGTTGATACTGATTTAATTTGTTTGGTAACGGCTTAAATGTCTTATTATGATAATTGGCTGATTAAATGTAACAATTTGACACAAAAGATAATGCACAGTTTTAGGCTGTATTGTATTAACTTATATTATATTTAACGTATGGCTAAATTTGTGTGAATTGAGTGTTGGCATCATCTCTTCTCAGGTGTTCGCTCATCTCGGATCATTTAAGGTTTGGATCCAGACTGAAGCTTGTGTAGTTCCTAGGGATGTTAATCAGAAACACATAGAGACGTAGCTGTTGTTCAGCCCAAGCTAAAGCATAATAATGAGCGTTTGATCAGATATACCTGCAGTACAAGATTATTGGATGCATTATATGAATGCTTGGCTAAAGAGATGTGATTTAAACAGAGAGAGTGTGTCTGAACCCCGAACATAATCAGGAAGGACTATTCCAGAGTTTGGGAGCCAAATATGAAAAAGCTCTACCTCCTTTAGTAGACTTTGCTATCCGAGGTACTACCAAGAGTCCAGAGTTGTGCGACCTTAGGGAGAGGGTTGGATTGTAGCGTGATCGAAGACTAGTTAGGTACGCAGGAGCTGAACCATTTAGGGCCTTATAGGAAAGTAATAGCAGTCCATTACAATAGTCCAGTCTAGAGGTCACGAACGCATGCTCTTCTGCATCAGAAACAGGTAACATGTTCCGCAGCTTGGCAATGTTTCTAATGTTTTTGTAACATGTGAAATATGATTTTCATACAAGGTGGATCTGAACGAGGAGGAGACCATCCTGATCATCCGCCGCCTGCACAAGGTGCTCCGCCCCTTCCTGTTGCGCAGGCTGAAGAAGGAAGTGGAGGCGCAGCTGCCTGAGAAGGTGATTCTGACCTCTCTATGTCTGTGTCATCGTCCCGGACGGATGAAGCATGCTGCTGTTTTGTGTGCGTGTGCAGGTGGAGTACGTGATCAAGTGTGACATGTCTGCGCTTCAGAGGGTCCTGTACCGACACATGCAGGCCAAAGGAGTGCTGCTGACCGACGGCTCCGAGAAGGACAAGAAGGTGAGAGCTCTCTGTGCCGGAGATCCGTGGATGTCTCGGGGTAAAGCTGTGCGTTCATGAACGTGTGTTTCAGGGTAAAGGCGGCACTAAGACTCTGATGAACACCATCATGCAGCTGAGGAAGATCTGCAATCACCCGTACATGTTCCAGCAGATCGAGGTGTGTTAGTGAGGCATCGGTCATCTGGTCAGCGTGTGTCGTTTCTTGTGTCGCTGATGTGCTGCTTTTGCAGGAGTCGTTTTCTGAGCATCTGGGGTTCACCGGAGGCATCGTTCAGGGGTGAGCAGTACAAATTAGGGCTGTCAAAAAATCTAACATTCGTCATTTAAATTCAAAAACACTGCTTTTGAGTGTTAGATGTTTTGCACGAGATGTGACGACGATGCTGTATTTTAATGCATTTTATAGCGTATCCAATTAAACCCACCGCATGCACACAAACAAATTAAGCTCGGATGAGCTTTATTTGTCACATACACAATTATACAGAGTACAATGAGGAGTGAAATGTGTTCTCTGCATTTAACCCATCCAAGTGTACACACTTGGAGCAGTGGGCAGCCGACTGTGCAGCGCCGAGCAGTCGTGGACTTCCTGTCAGAGCGATTCGAACCCACAACCTTGTTATCGGGTTTCAAGTCCAACGCTCTATCCATTAGGCCAACGACTGCCCCATTAGGCCAACGACTGCCACTGAGCCACACTGCAGCGCCGCTCATTCACAATACTACATTAAAACATAACATCAAACATCAAAACTGACACATATCATCACATTTTATACCAGCGCTGCTCTCGCAAGAGAGATGCATATTTAGAAAGCAAGTAAAATTAATAGTTAACACGTCTTTAAGGCAGTTTTCTGCATGTTTTTAAATTAAAAAGTACTCTTTGTGACTGATTTTTAGTATTTAGTATGCATACTAATAATTACTATGCGTAATTAAGTATGCATGGTTTATAAACATTAAACATTATGCACTTTTTTCAAAGATAGTGCTATTTATAGTTTTGTATAAACGTGCATTACATTTACATTTACATTTATGCATTTAGCAGACGCTTTTATCCAAAGCGACTTACAATTGCATTCAGGTTATACATTTTTGTCAGTATATGTGTTCCCTGGGAATCGAACCCACAACCTTTTGCGCTGCTGACGCAATGCTCTACCACTGAGCCACACAGGAACACAGCATTAGTGATATTCTGCTCGATGTGCCCTCTTGTGGCCGCAGGCCTTTAAGGTTCACTCCTACGCCTTTAAATTATAATATTAATACATTTCAGTACAATTCAAATGTAGTGTTTCAGCCAGTTTGACAGCCCTAGTATAAATGCTGTGGAGTTATCTGTATTAGACGTCTGCGGCACTAAACCGTGCTCTCGTGTCTGACCCGCAGGTCTGATTTATACCGCGCCTCGGGAAAGTTTGAGGTGCTGGATCGTATTTTGCCCAAATTGCGAGTGTCCAATCACAAAGTGCTGCTCTTCTGCCAAATGACGACTCTGATGACCATAATGGAGGATTATTTCGCTTTCCGCAGCTTTAAATACCTGCGTCTGGACGGTGAGCTTGTGTTTCTCTTCGTCTGTAGTTTCTGAAGTATAGCATGATTATGATTATTATTGCTCATGATAAACCTCTTCCTGCTGCGTCTGAATGATTCCTGTGTTGCTGAGGCTTCTGCACTACACTATTTTCATCACTAAGTTTGCACTTATATATAATCAGATTGAGCAAATAGAAAGCATATGCGCCGTGTGAACATGATTTTACCGTAGATCTAATCTAGACTAAATGTGTATTAATTCATCCCACTCGCAAAAAACAGATTCAGTATTCATCAAAATTAATTAAAACCGTGAAATGCAAACTCAGAATATGATGCAAACCTGCAATAATTAAATATGTTAAACAACACAAATATATCTAATCTCATTTTATTTACCGATGTGTTTGCTGCGGATCTTTGATGATCCAGTTCAACCATACTAATAAGCAACAATTGTGCTTCGTTGTTTTTTTATTGCTGCATAGTGTTGAATCTTCTCCTGCGTTCTTCTGTACAGATGTGATTTACTCGTCCTTCAGCCTAAGGTTTATTCAGTACACTTTTTGGTGTGAAAGGCTTTTATATTTGCTATAAATAGAACTTCTTGTATTAAAAACAATGAATCAAGCGCTGCTTATATTTAAAAAGTTACGCGAAAGTAACACAAAAGTAATGTAACGCATTACTAACACTTTCCATAAAAAGTAACGTACTTAGTTACTTTTTTGGGGAGTAACGCAATATTGTAACGCATTACTTTTAAAATTAACTTTCCCCAACACTGATTATGAGCACAACTGTATATAATATATTTACTATCATGCTAAATAAGTTGACTATCTGAATGTGCTCCTCCCGAAAAATCATATAGTAATATTATTACTTTCTGGCAGCAGTAATTAGTTAAACTACTAATTACATTAGTTTTCTTTCATGCCCCACAGAATTTGTAATATCTTATCTTCTAAAATGTTACTAACAATATATTTCTGCCTCATCGTTTGAGCAAAATCCACATTAGATCGCATGACGTGATTACAAACTCTTAATAGTGAGATAAGTAAAGTAAAAGTGTTGTATTAATCTCATTAAATGTCATGTGTAGATTGAAGCTAATTGTAACTATAATTACCCATATACGATTATATTCCATTATGTATTTTATCAAAAGAAATCACATAAGTTCATTAGAAATATGAATATATTTCCATTCACTGAATGTAAGATTTGATTTGATTTGATTTCAAATCAGTAGGTAACTAAGTAACGAGTTGTTTTATGGATGGTAACTGTAATTTTATTACTGAAATCTTAATGTTAGTAGCTACACTAGTTACTGAAACAAGCAACGGTTGGCCCGACTCCATTATCGTGCCTAACCCTAACTCAGAGAAGACTAATGATAGAGATGATATTTGCTTGAGCGTGTGTTTTAGGCACGACTAAAGCAGAGGATCGTGGGATGCTGCTGAAGACCTTCAATGATCCGTCCTCTCAGTACTTCATATTCCTGCTGAGCACCAGAGCTGGTGGACTGGGTCTCAATCTGCAGAGCGCCGACACTGTCATCATATTCGACAGCGACTGGAACCCTCATCAGGTACCCATCTTCTTCATCATCATCATCTTCAGCTGGGACGCTGGTCTTCTGATGCTCTCTGTCTGCAGGACCTCCAGGCGCAGGATCGAGCTCACCGCATCGGTCAGCAGAACGAGGTGCGGGTTCTGCGGCTCTGTACTGTCAACAGCGTCGAGGAGAAGATCCTGGCAGCCGCTAAATACAAGCTGAACGTGGACCAGAAGGTGATCCAGGCCGGCATGTTCGACCAGAAGTCATCGAGTCACGAGCGCCGAGCGTTTCTGCAGGCCATCCTGGAGCACGAGGAGCAGGACGAGGTCAGGAGTTTCATTCGCTCCGCATCAACCACGCTCACATAAACTACACTAGTCAACATTTGAAGTGGATCCAAACCTGCTGTCCTAAAACCAAAATGCGTTCTTGTCTTAGGACAACTTTGATTAACTTTTTTGATCCACTTCGAATGTTGACTATTCCAATATTAAAGGGGTCATGACATGAGAAACCAAATGTCCCTTGATCTTTTGACACAGAAGAGGTCTTTGTATGCTTAACTTAAAATGTCATCATCAATAAAAAATAGTTTATGTAATAACCCCTTAGAAAATGGCTCGTTTGGATCCGAGGTGCAGGGGGATGTCACTCGGTCGCAGTCATGTGCATAAACTCCGCCTCCAGAGCAGCACATCGGCGAATAGTCTTCTTCTCCCCATAGGCCCCGCCCACTGTCGTTCAGTCTCTAATGGCTTGATTACGCTGCAAAGCAAATCTTGTCTGCACTGGATACAGTACACAGATATGAGTCTGTCGTTAGGACAAATGCAGTGAAAGAAAGTACAGATAACGAGAGGGGTGGGGTAACATGATAGACATGAGCACATGGCATGAATAACAAAACAAACCCCATGTGCTCACAAGAAAGACAGACAGTGACGTAAGACATAAGCACCCGGTGAGTGAATGAACACTTCAACCGTGCGCTCACACTGAAGGACACTACATGGAGCGCGAGTGTCCGAACCACGGCATGCAAACAGAATCCGAACTTGAATCCAGTACCGAGACCCAAACACCACGATCCACACCAACAAGTCACAAAGACGAGAGGGAACACGCCTCGAAGCCCGCGCTCACAAATCAGAACCCATAGGGTAGAGTGTGTAGCTCGAGCGAGCACAAAACCGCACCCCCTCGCATAGACAGGACACAGGGACTGTCAGAGCCCTGCCACCAAATTACCAAAGAATCCAGATCGCTGTGACAGGAACCCGACAGAACCCCTCCCTCCTGGCGTTCCTATGAGGGACACCAAACACCAGAAAAAACTTACAAACAACAAATAGACTGGAGAGAAAAAGAAAACACAATGCAAACAGATAAAATACAAAACCTTACACAGCGCAGCATAGGTAGGGGGAGGGAGGGGGGAAACCAGTCAGAGACAGATCTGGGGAAACAGGCCAGGGCGGGAAGAGTGTGTTGAACCAGGGAGGGTTGGGAGGCCCAGGAATCTTGGCAGATGACCAGGGGCGAGCGGGAGGGTTGCACCAGGGGAGCTCCCGCCTATGTTGACCGCCTATGGTGGACAGCCAGGGTGGTAGCGGGTGGGACAGACCAGGGGGGTTCAGGATAAAAATGTAAAACAATTGTCTTATTGGCAACCTTGGCTGGATCAGACAGTCAAAGAGTTCAGGGACGGCCTCCATCTCGGGAACATAGTTAGTGCCACCGCCACCTCGGGAGTATCGTGAGCGGGCACCACCGCCTCGGGAGTCTCGTGAGTGGGCACCGCTATCTCGGGTGAACTGTAAGCGGGAACCACTGCCTCAGGAGCCTTGTGAGCGGGCACCGCTGCCTTGGGAGTCTCGTGAGCGGGCACCGCTATCTCGGGGGAACTGTAAGCGGAAACCACCGCCTCAGGAGCCTTGTGAGTGGGCACCGTTGCCTCGGGAGGATCGTTGGCGGGCACTGCCGCCTCGGAAAGACTGTAAGCAGGAACCTCTGCCTCGGGAGGATCGTGAGCAAGCACCGCCGCATTGGGAGGATAGTCCACTAGATCCCAGTAGAACCACATCCTGAGATCGCCCAGCCCTTCCCAACTGGCGGGATTATCCAAGCCTGCCAGATAGAGATAATTCAGAGTTGTAGCAGTGAGCCCTAGCCCTTGGGCTGAGTCGTAGAGGGCCTCCGCGCACAAACCCAACGGACGGCCGATCTGAGATGCAGTCTCCAGGCTAGGGATGGCTTGGAATGGTCAAGGCGCTGCTTTATGTCTGTGAAAAAATAAAAAGAATGAACCTCCATCCTGCTGAGTCTTCTTTTGGCTGATGTGTTCTGTCACGGAATTAATGGGTAGCAAAGACTCAAGTGCAATAAATGGATTTATTTAACCAAAAATACAAAATAACTAAAAACAGCAACAAAAAAACACCCCAAAGGAGAAAACCAGAATGATGAATATAAACAGGGAAAAATACTGTGAACAGGCAGGAACAGGGTAACGGGCAGGCATACAAACAGAGTGAGATGCAGCAAACAAAGGGAGCATAAGTAGGGAACCGAATTACAAATGAATAAGGGAACATGGCTGTAAACAAATGAATCCATGTACAGTAACGAGAGGGGTGGGGTAACATGATAGACATGAGTGCATGGCACGAATAACAAAACAAACCCCATGTGCTCACCAGAAAGACAGACAGTGACGTAAGACACGAGCACTCGGTGAGTGAATTAACACTTCAACCGTGCGCTCACACTGAAGAACATGGAGCAAGAGTGTCCAAACCCAGGCACACAAACAGAATCCGAACTTGAATCCAGTGCCGAGACCCGAACACCATGATCCACACCAACAAGTCACAAAGACGAGAGGGAACGCGCCTTGATCCCGCCCGAACCCCGCGCTCACAAATCCGAACCCATAGGGAAGAACATGTAGCTCGAACGAGCACAAAACCTCACCCCCTCACATAGACAGGACACTGGGACTGTCAGAGCCCTGTCACCAAATTACCAAATAATCCAGATCGCTGTGACTTGACCCCGACAATAAGGAACAAGTGGATAGTTTATTTTTAATGGCGTACCGGATCGTGTCTGAGAATTGATCAGAGCATTGTGTTTTGTAATCAAGGCACAGTGTCATGGAGAGTTGACAAAGAATCATTTGTTGAAAGATGAAGCGGAGCTAGATCAGACTGCAGCTGCATCACAAACCGTGAGTAAATTATTTCATAATGCTTTGTCTGAAAATGACCGTTTTATTTTGATCATGTTGTCAAAACACTCAAAACATGTAATAGTGATGGGGCGTTGATAGTGTTTCCTATGCAGTGATGTTAGCCAATCATAACAGAGGCAGATTACTGACGAGCCTTAAAGGACCTGCCCCTTAAAACAGGTCACTGTAGAAAGAGGGTCAGAATGAGGGTTGAAAATAATAATTTTTACACATATTTATTTGTTGTTTTTTGTGCAAATAACATTAGTAACATTATAAGAGAACCTCAAGGAACAAACAACCCGAATTCCGGAAATGTATTTTAAATTTGAATAAATGAAAACTAAGACTTTCAAATCACATGAACCAATATTGTATTCACAATAGAACATAGAGAACATAAATGTTTAAACTGAGAAATTTTACACTTGTATCCACTAAATGAGCTTATTTCAAATTTGATGCCTGCTACAGGTGTCAAAGAAGTTGGTACGGGGGCAACAAAGGGCTGAAAAAGCAAGATATTTTGAAAAGATTCAGCTGGGAGAACATCTAGCAACTAGTTAAGTTAATTGACATTAGGTCTGTAACATGATTAGCTATAAAAGGGATGTCTTAGAGAGGCAGAGTCTCTCAGAAGTAAAGATGGGGAGAGGCTCTCCAATCTGTGAAAGAGTGCGTAAAAAGATTGTGGAATACTTTAAAAACAATGCTCCTCAACATCAAATTGCAAAGGCTTTGCAAATCTCATCATCTACAGTGCATAACATCATCAGAAGTTTCAGAGAAACTGGAGAAGTATTCGATTCAATTCAATTCAAGAATATTTGTATAGCGCTTTTTACGATACAATCGTTGCAAAGCAGCTTTACAGGAAATTACATTTCTACAATATATTTATATATTGCAGAAACATAATATATTTAACTTGTGGCAAAATTTAGTTCATTCTGTATACTGTCTGAAGCATTGGTGGACAAAGTACACAGATCAAGTACTTGAGTAAACAGTACAGATACGTATAATAAAATATTACTCCAGTAAAGTAAAAGTACTGCTTTTTCAATTTTACTCGAGTGAAAGTACAAAAGTACTCAATTTTTTATGTACTTAAGTAAAAAAGTACTGATAGACAGATTTATATTTGCAATTTTATATAGACTACTTTATTTAATTTATATTAGCACATATTTGTATAATCATACTGCCCAAATACCTGGGTTTTCCCAAAATAACCACTATAGAGTCAAGATATATATTTTGTTGATATGGACTACGTTGATGAGAGTGATGTAGTAATGTTCACTCTGAAGCTTACACTGCCATGTACCTGAGAGAAAACAGATTTCACCATCTAATTTTCACCAGTAAGAAAAAAGTGTTTTAGAACTTGTTGTTTTGCAGAACGTCAGTTATATATGACATGAGAATTAGGCCTGAAATTAGGAAGAACATTTTAAGGAAAATCTAATTATATTTTCATAATGATTTTTTTTTCTTCTCAAACCTTGTCTGTGGTGTAAAAACACCCCTGGCCAAATGCCCCCAGAGGGCATCACAGAAAGCTGTTCTACTATGTAATTGGTGAGAAAATAAACTTTTCAATAAGATGTACTTGTGTTTACTAATGTTTATTCAGTTAACATGATTTTTGAACTGTGGCCACATAAAGGTCGTGATGAACGTATTTCCATTGGGAAGCTTTTAAAAAGAAATTTCCCTGAAGCAAACCCGGCGGCTTCATAGCTGCATCCACGTCACGTTTGATGTGGTAATTTCAAAGTAACGTTAGGATACACACAGGTTGAAGCAAGGGTGACCGGGAGTGAATTCTCAAACCTCTCCGCTCACTCCCCAAAAATGTATTCTTCCCGTCCCAATCCCACGAAAAAACTGGGGGAAAAATCCCGCCCGTTCCACTCCCGGAAGAATGACTCCCATTCCCTCCTACTCCCGTGTTTGTTGTTTTTTTTTTTTTTGCCGATAACTGTCAATTACGTTAAAATATAGTACAGATCCCTGCCCACCTTTTAGTTGAATAAAAACCAAAATGTAGTTTTTTTGATTTATTGAACGAAAGCCATCTTATTATGCACAGTGTTGCACAATTCAATTTCATGTAAATATCCATGTAACACACACTCTTCTATTTTTATTTTTTTAGACATTTCACTCTCTATAGATATATTTTTTCAAAGAGGGTTTCGAAGTTTCCGTCAAGTTCACATAGACCTAAAGCGCATCCTGTTTGCTTAAAAGCGCAACGTTTCGTTGTTATTCTGAGTGCACACAAATAAACGTAGAGTCTTTACAGATTCGAAAGATGTATTAGGTACTTTTATCTGTATGACCAAAAATTACGGAGAAGTGAGCGCACCGGAGCCTGCCTGCAGCAAACGCGCTTCCAGTCTCCACACAAACACTTCAATAGCGCACATTTCTCTAGGTTAACATCATATTGAGCGGCCATGTAAAGTTGCTACTACATACATCTTTCAGATGAAAAGCCGTATTTGAGGTTGATGAATGTAGGTGAGCGTTTGGATGTCCTGCCCGAGTTATTACCACACAAAGCCGTTAACAATCTGTCCATCACGGACTGCGTCGCACTTAACCAGCCACACCAAAGCAAAACAGGAGGAGAGCATAAAGGACAGTTGAGTTCGAATTAAAAATACAGTTTATAGTTTATTTATATAAAAGTATATTTGGTGTAAAAGTTGGATATCTTTCCCGGTCCCGCCCACTCCCGATTAATATTTTCCTCCCCGTCCCAATCCGTGATTCGTAGCGATTTTGTTTCCCATCCCGCGGGATTCCCGAAAAAATCCAGCCTCTGTTCGAAGATCGTTCTCGCCCCCCTACAGTGCAATTCGGTTGGTATACATCCGCGCTAAAATATCAGGGTGAAAGTCATCATCTTGCGTAAAAATAACCCCAGCTCCCAACCCAACTTTGAGAATAGATTAACGGCGATTTTTTTTTATCGCCCGAAAGGTTCATGTTGAGCAGCACGTAACGCCAATAACGGCCCACCACTAGTTTTAAACTGAAAATTTTACACTTTGTATCCACTAAATGAGCTTATTTCAAATTTGATGCCTGCTACAGGTGCAAAGAATTGGTAGGGGGCAACAAAGGGCTGAAAAAGCAAGTATTTTGAAAAGATTCAGTGGGAGAACTCTAGAACTAGTTAAGTTAATTGACATTAGGCCTGTAACATGATTAGCTATAAAAGGGATGTCTTAGAAAGGCAGAGTCTCTCAGAAGTAAAGATGGGGAGAGGCTCTCCAATCTGTGAAAGAGTGCGTAAAAAGATTGTGGAATACTTTAAAAACAATGCTCCTCAACATCAAATTGCAAAGGCTTTGCAAATCTCATCATCTACAGTGCATAACATCATCAGAAGTTTCAGAGAAACCGGAGAAGTATTCGATTCAATTCAATTCAAGAATATTTGTACAGCGCTTTTTACGATACAATCGTTGCAAAGCAGCTTTACAGGAAATTACATTTCTACAATATATTTATATATTGCAGAAACATAATATATTTAACTTGTGGCAAAATTGAGTTCATTCTGTATACTGTCTGAAGCAGTGGTGGACAAAGTACACAGATCAAGTACTTGAGTAAAAGTACAGATACGTATAATAAAATATTACTCCAGTAAAAGTAAAAGTACTGCTTTTTCAATTTTACTCGAGTGAAAGTACAAAAGTACTCAATTTTTTATGTACTTAAGTAAAAAAGTACTGATAGACAGATTTATTTTGCAATTTTATATAGACTACTTTATTTAATTTTATATTAGCACATATTTGTATAATCATACTGCCCAAAATACCTGGGTTTTTCCCAAAATAACCACTATAGAGTCAAGATATATATTTTGTTGATATGGACTACGTTGATGAGAGTGATGTAGTAATGTTCACTCTGAAGCTTACACTGCCATGTACCTGAGAGAAAACAGATTTCACCATCTAATTTTCACCAGTAAGAAAAAAGTGTTTTAGAACTTGTTGTTTTGCAGAACGTCAGTTATATATGACATGAGAATTAGGCCTGAAATTAGGAAGAACATTTTAAGGAAAATCTAATTATATTTTCATAATGATTTTTTTTTCTTCTCAAACCTTGTCTGTGGTGTAAAAACACCCCTGGCCAAATGCCCCCAGAGGGCATCACTTCCCACTCTGATAATTACTGTAGTTACTATGTTCTGAACATCACATCCTTTCTTTTTCCCTCAGATGGAATCTATCTAGGTGGCTGAATAAAGATATTTGGACTTTATATCTAAAAATGTCCTCAACTTAGCACCAGCAAGCTTGTTAGCTAGACAGTTAGCATCAGCTAACAATATGTACTTATTTTCAGTATGGTTATGAATAAACATTCATATCTGTCTACTCGGCTAGTTGATCTAAACAATATAAAAATGTATACTGTTGATAAACAATATAAAAACAGACGTCACATAGGTCTAAATGCATAGCATTTAAAAAAAAACTGCTAACGTTACAGCAGCGGGGAATATGAACGTGTGTATCTCCCCCGGGTCCACACCATCCTAACTCGTTCTTGGTCCGAGCGGGTCGCGAACCCGGGATTCCGGCGCGGGAGGCGGGCGCTCTAACAAGGAACGCCAAAGGCTACAGCCTCTTGCGTCATTCGCTAGAGCGCCTCTTTTTGAGGTCAGGGGAGTGAGGTTTACACACAGCCCTTACTGGTATACATCCGTTACACGTGCATGAGTTGTTTTATTTAATCGGTGTTATTTTAATGTTTAGTTTTTTGACCTAAAACATAACGTTAGAGACACTGATGTTGATCTGTCTGCATTCAAGCATTTCAGTGGGCTTAAATAGATCACCCTTTACAGCAGATTTAGTTCACAAACAACTGACAGTGTTGACCTAAATATTATTTTCAGTTACAATAATTAATCCTAAAATTCGACATTAGTAACGTACTTTTCACAGCATCAGTAGCGCGCGCTCACAAGATCTCCCGGTTCTTTACTCGTGAGTTCAGTTCACTGAAGAAGACTCGCTCTAAACGGATCATTTGAATCAGTGAGTTTTCGACTCGGGAACAGCTGCAATCGGATCATTGCAGTTCGTGAATGAATCGTTTGTTGCGATTTGCGAACCGATTGAACAGGTTCATTGAAAATAATCAGTTTGTTCATGAATCAGACACCGCTTCTGCGTCTCGGAGCACGTGATGTATTATAAGGAGTAACGATATATTTTATGAAATGTAGTGAAGTAAAAAGTACGATCTTATGCTTTGGAATGTAGTGAAGTAAAAGTAAAAGTTACTCAAAATAAAACTACTCCAGTAAAGTACAGATACTTGAAAAATGTACTTAAGTACAGTAACGAAGTAGTTGTACTTCGTTACTGACCACCACTGGTCTGAAGTATCTGTCTGAAGTATAGAAGTCTCTGTGCCTAAGGGGCAAGGCTGAAGACCTTTGTTGGATGCCCGTGGACTTCAGGCCCTCAGACGACACTGCATCACTCATCGGCATGATTCTGTCATTGACATTACTAAATGGGCCCAGGAATACTTCCAGAAACCACTGTCGGTAAACACAACCCGTGGTGCCATCTGCAGATGCCAACTAAAGCTCTGTCATTCATGGACTGTTTCAAAGTGGAAAAGTGTTCTCTGGTCAGACGAGTCCAAATTTGACATTCTTGTTGGAAATCACGGACACCGTGTCCTTCGGGCTAAAGAGGAGGGAGACCTCCGATGGTATGGGGGAGCATAAGTGCATACGGGATGAGCAGCTTGCATGTTTTGTAAGGCACTATGAATGCTGAAAGGTATATAAAGGTTTTAGAGCAACATATGCTCCCCTCCAGAGGACGTGTATTTCAGCAGGACAATTCAAAACCACATACTACAGCTATTACAACAGCATGGCTTCGTAGTAGAAGAGTCCAGTGCTGAATTGGCCTGCCTGCAGTCCAGATCTTCCACATATAGAGAACATTTGGCCCATCATTAAATGAAAAACACTTCAAAAATGATTACGAACTCTTCAGCAGCTGGAAACCTATATCAGGCAAGAATGGGACTAAATTCCAACACCAAAACTCATAACCTCAATGCCCAGATGTCTTCAAACTGTTTTGAAAAGAAGAGCAGATGCTACACCATGGAAAACATGCCCCTGTCCTAACTATTTTGAGACCTGTAGCAGGCATCAAATTTGAAATGAGCTCAATTTGTGCATAAAAGTGTACGATTCCTCAGTTTATTTTTTTTTTAAACATTTTAAAGAGTCATTCAGATTCCTGGGCACCACAATTTTTCAGGACCTGAAGTGGGACTATCACATTGAGTCCATTGTGAAAATATTTGCCAGCTGAGGAAGTTCAACCTGCCACAGGAGCTGCTGAAACAGTTCTACTCTGCCATCATTAAATCCATCCTCGGCACATCAATAACTGTCTGGTTCAGCTCAGCTACCAAATCTGACCTCAGAAGACTATGGAGGGTATTCTGGACTGCTGAGCAAATCATTGGTACATGTGCGGTGTGTGTTTGCGTGCAATCAGTGACGGTGAAACGTTCAAAAGTGTGGGCTCACGTTACAAAACTAATGTTGTTCAGCGGTAGAGTTACGAGACACTGCACTTATTCACAAACAACAGTAGGCTAGTTTGATACGAGCGCATCTGAAAATTTATCTAAAGTTTTTGTACATTGTATATTTGTATATGACTCTTTATTACCTGTGTGTTGTCCTGTTGCACTGTGGAGCTTCAGTCACTATAGCAAGTTCCTCGTATGTGTAAACATACCTGGCCAATAAACCTCATTCTCATTCTCAAATATCGGCTCATGTGATTTTAATTTTTACATTTTTTAGTTTTAATAAAAAAAAAAAAAACTCCCAACATTTCCGGAATTCGGGTTGTATTAAAATAATTAAAAAACAATGTCATGACCACTTTAAAGGGAATTTGCTTTTGTTTTATTAACAAATGCGTCATGCCATGAACTGATTTAGTCAAGTCCCAATAGAAACATCTTATTCAGAAAATCAACTGTAACAGTATTATTCACAACCATACAAACGTGATTCTAGGAGCTACGAGGAAACTCATTTTGGAAGAGATTTGTCTTACAATCATAAGAAAGTGAAGACAGTTTTGTGCATGATAGCATGGTTTTATAATGATCGGATGATGATAAGAGCATCTCCAGGATTGAGTGAATATTTCAGAATATGCAGATCAGCTTGTGTACAGTAATATCCTAGAAGCTGTGAAGCATCAAAACCGTCATGTGGATGATTTCTGTTCCTCTAAAGCTCTTCTAAATTGCTTGCGTCTGTGTCTCCGTCAGGAAGAAGACGAGGTGCCGGACGATGAGACCGTAAATCAGATGATCGCCAGGAGTGAAGATGAGTTTGATCAGTTCATGGTCTCAGTTCACTTTCTCTAGCACAGCATTGATCACCAAATCCAGATTGAATCCGAATGAGCTCTTTGTGTTTCTGTGCAGCGCATGGATCTGGATCGCCGCCGCGAGGAAGCTCGCAATCCCAAGCGAAAGCCTCGTCTCATGGAGGAGGACGAGCTGCCCACGTGGATCATGAAGGACGACGCCGAGGTGGAAAGACTGACCTGTGAGGAAGAAGAGGAGAAGATGTTCGGCCGCGGCTCGCGTCAGAGGAAAGAGGTGGACTACAGTGACTCGCTCACAGAGAAGCAGTGGCTAAAGGTCAGACTCGTGCTTCATCAGCTTCTCGTCCTCTGCTGGACGTTTCTAATCGATCCATTTGTTCCCAGGCCATCGAGGACGGGACCCTGGAGGAGATCGAGGACGAGGTGCGACACAAGAAAACCACTCGGAAGAGGAGGCGCGAGCGGGATCCAGACGCCATCCCGTCCACTTCGGGCGGACGAGAGAGAGACGACGACGGCAAACGACAGAAGAAGCGAGGTCGCCCGCCGTCTGAGAAGCTTTCGCCGAACCCTCCTTCGCTCAGCAAGAAGATGAAGAAGATTGTGGACGCTGTTATTAAATATAAGGAGAAGTGAGTGTCAGGGTGGTTTCCAGGAAAGTACAGGCCAGAGCTCATGGAGGAATTTACTATATTTATAGCAATAGCCAATTGTATGGGTCAAAATTATACATTTTTCTTTAATGCCAAAAATCATTAGGATCATGTTCCGTGAAGATGTATAGCGCTACCGTAAATATATCGAAACTTAGTGATTAGTAATATGCATTGCTAAGAACAACTTTAAAGATAATTTTCTCAATATTCAGATGTTTTCACACCCTCAGATTCCATATTTTCAAATGCTGTCCAAACCATCCACAAAAGTGACCCTTATGACTGGTTTTGTGCTCCAGGGTCACGTATGGTAAAATAGGATAGCTGATGGTTCTGGACCCGGGGACGGGTTCTTGTGTCGTCAGGTGATTCTCTTGAACGTGGTTGAGTGTATATCGCTCACAGAACACAGCAGATCCTCCTGATGCTGGAGAGCAGGTCCGGGATGATGTTGTTGATGACGTTGAGCCCTATCATACACGTTGTTTAAATAGCAAATGCATTTGTGGACTCACGGGGGTGCTGTTAATAGACTGCACCTTTGACCAACTAATACCTGGTCTAAAGTCAATGGCGCAGTATTTTTGTTATTTAAAGAGCGTGTTAGTAATATGCGCCTAACTGCTTATTACACACTCAGCAGCACACAAACATGCCAAATATAAAAAATTAAAGGATTACAATGTATAAGATTATTATTGTGTAGGCTACATTAATATAAAAACGCCTACATGTTATTGCATGTATCAGAATTAGGCTACCTCGCGCACGAGCAGATTATCGTGTGAATAGTGAAGGCGTCATGGCGCGAGCGCAACCGGCTCTTAAAGGGAAAGGGACAGGAGACTCTGATAGGTTTATTGCAGGTTGTGGCCAAAACACACTCATTAAAGAGCACCTGTTATGTATTTCTGAAGATGATCTTTGATGCAGTGTGTAAGTGAATGAAGTGTTAAATTTGAAAGTGCTGTGTGTATAAAGTTATCGTCTCTCTAAAGAACGAGTCAACTCTGAATTATTGAAACCAGTCGTTTTTTTAAACCAATCCCTGTTTGACGTCAACATGAGACATTAGCATATTCCCCACCCACTTGTTGCCACTCTGTTTCCATGGTAACGCTGTACACAAAGTAACACTGCGCTCCGCTTTAAATTAAATCGACCAATCAGAGAGATTAGGGGAGGAGTTTGGAAAAATTAATCGTTTGAGTAAATAAGATAAAAATAAATGCATATTATAAGAAAGTGTTTTTTGAGCTTACATGCATGTTAACCTGTTGACCCCCAAAACCAAAATATTAACCTTTCATAATAACCCATAATAAGGGCACTTTAAGAGAATAGAGAAAACCTTTTATGCGTGATACATATACAGCATAGGGTTTATATGTATGTATACACTCACTGGTCACTTTATTAGATACACCTTGCTAGTACCGGGTTGGACCCACTTTAGCCTTTCAGTAAATCAAGCTTAAATTAAATCGTGACAGATTTAAGAAAGTGTTTTTGTTGAAACTTCATGCATGAGACTGTTTGAGCTCCACAAACTTTCATATATGCACTTTAAGAGAATAGAGAACCTTAGCGGATACTAACAGCATAGGGTTTATATGTCATGATAACTCATGGTCACTTTTTAGATAACCATGAGTGTTGGAACTTTAGCCTTCACATTCCACCACATCCCAAAGCTGCTCTACTGGATTGAGATCTGGTGACTGTGGAGGCCGTTTGAGTAAAGTGAACTCATTGTCATGTTCAAGAAACCAGACTGAGATGATTTGAGCTTTGGTGCATTATCCTGCTGGAAGTAGCCACCAGAAGATGGGTACACTGTAGTCATAAAGGGATGGACATGGTCAGCAATAATACTCAGGTAGACTGTGGCGTTTAAATGATGCTCAATGGGTACTAGAATACCCCCCACACCATTACACCCCCACCACCAGCCTGAACCATTGAGAAAAGGTATTTCATGTTCTTTACACCAAATTCTGACCCGGCCGTCTGAATGTCGCAGCAGAAATCAAGACTTTCCAATCTCCTATTGTCCAGTTTTGGTGATCCGGTGTGAATTGTATCCTCCGTGTGCTGTTCTTATCTGACCGGAGCGGCACCACGGTGTGGTCTTCTGCTGCTGGAGCCCATATGCTTCAGGGTTCGACGTGTTGTGTGTTCAGAGTTGGTATTCTGGACAGCTTGGTTGTGAGTTACTGTTGACTTTCTATCATCTCTAACCAGTCCATTCTCCTCTGACCTCTGACATCAACAAGGCATTGTCGTCCACACAACTGCTGCTCACTGGATATTTTCTCTTTTTCGGACCATTCTCTGTAAACCCTAGAGATGGTTGTGTGTAAAAATCCCAGTAGATCACCAGTTTGTGAAATACTCAGACCAGCCCGTCTAGCACCAATAACCATTCCACGTTCAAAGTCACTTAAATCCCCTTTCTTCCCGATTCTGATGCTCGGTTTGAGTCGTCTTCACCACATCTAGATGCCTAAATGCAGTCGCTGCCATGTGATTGTGTTACCAAGTGATTGGACAGGTGTACCTAATAAAGTGGCGGGTGAGAGTATATCCAGAAAGGGATCAATATTAATTCTGCTGTGTAAAACAAATAAAGAAACGGTGAATGAGAGTGGTCATTATGTGCAAACAGCATGTTTGCATGTCGTGCATTCAGTCCGATTGAAACAAAAATTGTGCATGTGAACATAGCCAGTGTCTGGTTGTTCTGGTCGGTCCGTGAAGGTGTGGAGGACGGGTAGGTCAGTCGGAGAGGAATTACATGACTGATGTGTGTTTGTCTGGTGCTGTTGTGAATGTTAGTAACGGCCGTCAGCTGAGCGAGGTGTTCATCCAGCTGCCGTCACGCAAAGAGCTGCCCGAGTACTACGAGCTGATCCGCAAACCTGTGGACTTCAGGAAGATCAAGGTGAGCTTGTGGATCAGAACAGCACTGAATCCTTGAACACAGCGGCTGTGAGCGCAGCTTTCATTCTGCTGTCGTGTGTGTGTGTGTGTGTGTGTGTGTGTGTGTGTGTGTGTGTGTGTGTGTGTGTGAGCAGGAGCGCATCCGGAGCCATCGATACCGCAGCCTCAACGATCTGGAGAGAGACGTGATGCTGCTGTGCCAGAACGCTCAGACCTTCAACCTGGAGGGATCACTGGTCCGACACACACACACACACACACACACACACACACACACACACACACTCACACACACGCACTCACACACACACACACACACAACACATACGCACACACACACACATACACACACACTCTCTCTCTCTCACACACACACACACACACACACACACACACACACACTCACTCACAGTTGCAGGCACACGCATGCACACACACTCACACTCACACACAACACATACGCACTCGCACACACACACACACACACACACACACACACACACACACACACACACACACACTCACACACACACACACACACACACACACACACACACACACACACACACACACACACGCACTCACACACATACACACACAACACTGTTCTACAGATGTATGTACTCTTGTGTGTGTCAGATCTATGAGGACTCTATCGTGCTGCAGTCGGTGTTCACCAGCCTGCGTCAGAAGATCGAGAGAGAGGAGGAGAGTGACGGAGAGGAGAGTGAGGAAGATGAAGAGGACGAAGGCTCTGATTCAGAGAGTCAG
>CM049830.1:35742554-35777554 GCA_027422435.1 Schizopygopsis pylzovi | reverse complement strand
CGCCGAACAACAATAATTAATGTATCTGAATCACTGTAATGGTAGGTTGAGGGTTGGGGTAGGTGTAGACGTTAATAAAACACAATCTAATAGGTAGAAAAAAATATTTATTGTTGGTTTCCGGTACTAGATGTATACCTTCTATCCACAACTGCAAATATAACACGTAATTACTGTATGTGCATTACTGTAAGGGTAGGTTTAAGGTTGTGGTAGGTGTACACATTAATAAAACATAATTTAACAGGTAGCATTTTTCGTTGTCAAATTGTACTACCCACTGTTTTAATGGCAGGTAGGAAAATCTGATAGGGTAGGACAATCGACAGAACACCGTGCTTGCAGAAGAGGAAGATACTCTTGAATCCAACGTTTCCAAAACAAATCTGCAATATACTGCACTTGCCTCCAGCGACGCCTACTGTAAAGATCTTCTTTCACAAACAATCCAGGAGGTAGAAGAGGCTGCGCCTTAAGCTGCAGTAAGTGGTTAAGTGTTAACGGCTCCAAATCATTTGGGTTATCAGAAACACTTGTGAGTGGTCGGCTATTAAGAATGGCCTCAACCTCACACATTACTGTTTGAAGACCTTCTTCATCCAAATATTGTTCGCTGGTGACTGACCGGAACACTGTTTTGACCATGCGAATCAGCCTTTCCCATATCCCTCCATAATGAGCACCATGGGGAGGGTTAAATGTCCACTTCACCCCTTTTTGGAGCAGGCTTTGTTCAATCTGTTGCATGTTCCAAGATTGTAAAGCTTCCTTTAGTTCCTTTTCAGTTGAAACAAAGTTTGTTCCATTATCTGATCGCAACTCAGACGCTGGTCCTCTTCTAGCAATGAAACGCCTGAACGCATGAATACAAGAGTTTGTATCAAGCGAATGTGCAACTTCCAAATGTATTGCACGGCTGGTAAGACAGGTAAAAATCACGCCATAGCGCTTCACGATGCTACGGCCTCGTTTTATTTCCAGTGGTCCAAAATAATCAACCCCTACATGGGTGAAGGGCGGGAGGTCAGGGGTCAACCTGTCAATAGGCAAATCTCCCATTTTCTGTTCACCTGCACTTGAGTTTGTTCTTCTGCATGGTATGCATTCACGAATGACCTTTCTGGACAAGGAATCCAGTATCTCTGTCTAAGCTGGGACAGCATGAAATTCCTTCCACTGTTTCCAACTTCTAGATGGCTGTGCTGAAGTAAGAGCTTGGAAACATGATGGTTTTTAGGAAGAATGGCAGGATGTTTTTGCTCAGTAGGCATTGCCATTCTGCTCAAGCGGCCACACACCCTCAAGATGCCATTATCAAGGACAGGGTCTAACTTGTAGATGGGGCTGCTTCTACCAACATTCTTCATGCCTTTCTGCAAGCAAGTTATTTCCTGCAAATATCCCTGTTTTTGGCAAAATCGTATAATTGCCACTTCAGCATCCTCCATATCTTGAACTGATAGCACATATGAATCCGGGTTCTCTAGTTTTGAGGCATAATCAGCAGGATTCAATTTTGTGCCTATGTACCTCCACTGAGACACCTTTGATGCACTTCTGATGATATTAATACGATTTTCCACAAAGGTTTGGAATATTCTGTTTTCATTGCGGATATAAAGGTTAGAGCAGGGTTGAAAGGATACAAACTCAAGATCAAATAATCAAAAGGAAAATAGCAAAGCAAATAGCCTTAAAGAACGTATATGCCTAGTAGGTTAATAGGGTGCTTCTTTGTTCTCTGTTCTCTAGATAAGAAGGTGAGAAGCGGCCATCTTTAACTTCACTGCCTTCTCACTGTCTATCAAAAAAAAAGTCACAAAAAACCTTATATATCAAAAAATATTTAGCACTCCTATAACCTAAATAACAAAATAAATAATGGCTCCAACAGTCTGGTTTTCCAGCTGATTCTGAAGATGCCAGCTGGACTTAATAAATAATTTCCATTATAAAAATGAACCATGGTTTTATAGTATTGATAACCAACCCCAGTTTGGTTTACACTGCTGTGTTACACTCTGAAGTGGTTTATAGTGTTTCTGAATCATACTATAGTGCAGTGTATCATATTATAGTATTTACACCTTGATAATGAATGCTACAGCATACTGTAATAGTGAACGCATAGTAAATACTGTCGTGTACTTCAGTTTTTACTACAGTAGATGTAGTGTAATGTAGTATACTATACTCTATAGTTATTACATTACCACAACACATTAACTCAAGTATTTTACCCTGCTGAAAAACACAGAAAATGTAATATTTTAATGGGAATTATATTGGTTTTAATGGAAACTATAATGGTGTGTACTGGTATGTGATGGATTTTAATGGTGGGATGGAAAAGTTCCCAAAACATACTATTAAAAGTAGTTTGTAATGTTTTACTGGAAAAAGACAATGGTATTTTAATGGAAACCATTATAATTTCTGTGAAAGATTTCTTGTTTGTCACCGTGTTTAATATTAAATATTGACCTTACATGAGTTACTAAAGCAGACAAACACTTTGTAGTGTATGATTTTGGAGGATGATGTTGTGTGTAATATGGCACGGTGACCACCAGGTGGCGCTCATTAGTTCTAGCGTGTTCACCGCAGAATGTTTGGAGTCTGAGTGTTTACATCTGAAACAGTGGAGGTGATGATGATCATGTAGCAAGAGAAACACTAAACCACTGAAATCTGGTGCTAGATGATGCTGCAGCTCATGTCACTGAAGGGGATGACGATGATGAGTCTAAACACCGTTTTCACCAAACTCTTGTCTATTAAGCACAAACACATCGAGTGTGATTTAAACTGATTCACTGTGTTTTTACACGCAATAGTGGAAGAGTGATATACAGTGCTGCTCATAAGTTTTCACACCCCTTGAAAACCAGAGATTGGGGGGGGGGGGGGGGGTAGAGAAGAACAGCTGATGAACTGTTCGTGAACAACTATCACAAAACATAAAAACAGCCGTGGATCATCAGGGTAACAACACGCGGTATTACGATTATGAACAGATATTTTTGGTATAAATTCAGGTATGATATTGTCTTGCGGGGGATGTATACACATAACTCTTTGAGAAAGCTGAATGCATAACTTTCCATTGATGTGTGGTTTGTTATGATCGGACAATATTTAGAAAATATGGAATATGAGGGTGCAAAAAAATCTAAATATTTAAAGTGATGTCCCTGGCAATGCATGTTATTAATCAAAAATTAAGTTTTAAGGTAGGAAATTACAAAAGATTTTAATGATTTTTGGCATACAATAAAAATTAATAATTTTGAGCCAATGGCTATTGCTATAAATATACCCCAGTGACTTAAGACTGCTTTTGTGCTCCCAAATGTGAAATAGCTTAATGAGGACAGTTCTAAATCAAATTAAAAAGCAATTTTCATGATCCCTATGATGTTGTTGAATTATAATGTTGTAAGCGGTTAATAAAGTGATGAGCGGAGCTGTAGTGGTGCTCGGGAGTCTTGTGTGTGTAGATCGGGGTCACGCTGAAGTGACCTGTTGAACTGGTTTCTGCTGTGATCATTAACAGTCGTCAGGCGAGTCTCTAACGAGGTTTCGCTCGTTCATGATCTCATCCCACAGATATTTCAGCATTCCTCCCATCGTTCAGAGAGTCTCGCGCACACCTGGACACTGTGATTCGGTTGCTTTGAGCTTTCAGGGCGTCACATGTGCACGCTAGTTTCTAGGGGGGGGGGGGGGGTTGTAATTTTAAAGTGTGATAAATCTTCTATTTAGCAGGAACAATGACATTCTGTGTGTCTGTGTGTGTGTGTGTGTGTGTGTGTGTGTGTGTGTGTGTGTGTGTGTGTGTGTGTGTGTGTGTGTGTGTGTGTGTGTGTGTGTGTTCAGGTATACCCTACGTTATGGGGACAAAATGTCCCCACAACGATGGCAATATCCAAAATCCTTGTCCGTGTGGGGACATTTTTTGTGTCCCCATGAGGAACCAGCTTATAAATCAGACTAAGTGATGTTTTGAAAAGGCTAAATTGCAAAAGTGTCTCCTGTGTGGTTAGATTTAGGGATAAGGGCAGTGAATGGGGTAGAATATACAGTTTGTACATTATAACTATAACGTCTATGAATAGTTACCCAAAAAATGTGATATAAATCCTGTTCCATGAGTGTTTGTGATGTGTGCTGCTATTTATGTGTGTGTGTGTGTGTGTGTGTGTGTGTGTGTGTGTGTAAGGTGTGTGTGTGATGTGTGTGATTGTGTTGCCTGTGTCGTTGTAGTGTGTGTGTGACAGATGCTCGGATACTGCTGTGTTTCATTCAGGCTCTTATCTCTGTGAGGAAGCGCTCCGTGTGTAAACTAACAGGTGTGTCTCTGGAGCACAGAAGCAGTCAAAAGCAGCACGGGTATATTTGTAGCAATAGACAACAATACATTGTATGGCTCAAAATTTTACATTATTATTTAATGCCAAAAAATCATTAGATATTAAGATCATGTTCCATGAAGATGTTTTGCAAATGTCCTACCATAAATCTTAATTTCTGATTAGTAAAATGCATTGCTAAGAACAACTTTAAAGGTGATTTTCTCAATATATAGATTTTTTTGCACCCTCAGATTCCAGATTTTCAAATATTGTCCAAACCATACATCAATGGGAAGATAATTTTATTCAGCAGCCGCGAGGCTCCGCCCACAGCGCTGACGTCTAACCCTCACGCCACTGCAGAGCCACGCCCCCCGCGGCTTCATTCATATGGATGGGTTTGCCCTGTTCCTGTCACTGATCACACGAGTACGGTACCAATATCATCCTCATCATCATTCAGTGATTGTCTGTGAACCCGGAGAGCATCTGTGATCGATCAGGTGATGGAGATTCGGGTCATCTGCTCGGTTCTTCTGCTTCATTGTGTCCACGGAACCGGTAAGTGTCCGTTTATATGATGTAACGTTGGATCTGCTTCTGTGTGTGCTTTAGCCTCGTTTCACAATTCAACAACTTCTTTGTTTCTTCTTTCTGGGGGATGTTCAAACTCTTCCTGTGTTTGGTTAGTTCTGTAATTAAACCGCTGGGGGGGGGGTTGGGGGTAGTCTATTATACAGTGAGAGGATATAAATGTTTTATTGCTGGATCGCGTGAGTCTTGCCGAGTAAACGCGCTTCCTGATTGGCCGCTGCTAAAGCACATGCGCGCTGCTGTCTCTGATTGGTCGGACGCGCTAATCAGCTACTTGAATTTCTGCTTCTGATTGGTCGGGTTCGGCAGGATGACAGTCAGGTGGGAGGCTAATTTTGCAATTTCACCACCTCTTTTAAAACGTTTTTTTTTCAGTGGTTTAGGGACAAATATAGTAACTTTTCTAAGTTACCATCACTGATCTATAGCCTATTCATCTTTACATAGAGCAGGGAATTTGCCATTGTGACGTCATCTAGTGACATTTAGCTACAGTTTGATCTTCTCTCAATGGAGAGCAGTTGTGTAAACGCTCCACAGGAAGTGGTTTATCCAGTCAGACACACACCTGATCCTGTCACGCCCAACACAATCCCTCCATCAGTCACTGTCAGTAACACACACATACAGACAGACAGAGAGACACACCACACACACACACACACACATACAGACAGAGACACACAGACAGAGAGAGAGACACACACACACACAGACAGAGAGACACACACACACACACACACACACACACACACAACAGACAGACACACACACACACACAACACAGACACACACACACACACACCTGATCCCGTCACGCCCAACACAATCCCTCCATCAGTCACTGTCAGTAACACACTGAAGACACAAGACCCCCCCCCCCCACACAAAGAGGGCAAGTCATTACTGAAAGGGGGGCTGTTCAAGGAGTGCTGTATCAAAGCATATTGAATGCAAAGTTGACTGGAAGGAGGGAAATGTGCTCAAGCTTGAGAATACAGTCAAGCACAGCCGATCCAAACACTTGGGAGAGCTTCAGAAGGAGTGGACTGAAGATGGAGTCAAGAGTCACCATGCTCAGACATCTTCAGGAGAAGAGCCGCTTCTGAAACAGAAACATCGTCAGAAGCATCTTACCTGGGCTCAGGAGAAGAAGAACTGGACTGTTGCTCAGGGGTCCAGAGTAGAGGTCTGCTACCCGACCCGAACCCGCGGGTCCCGAAATACTTTCGGGTTTCGGGTCGGGTTTCGGGTTAATGTTTAATGGATAGCTTCGGGCTCGGGTCGGGTTCGGGTTTGTAGCTAAACCAAAACTATATGCAGAGGCTACGGTGCTTTCATAGACGCACGCACACACATATCAGAGATCGCGCACAAACAGCACGGAAACTTTTATTAGTAAAATAGCTTCGACAGGCTACTGACTCGCAAGTCACAACATTATATTTCTCTGCAATGAGGGGGTAAAATCGCTGTTTTTGAAGTAACTAAGCCTCATTGCTTGTAGAGAGAGACGCGCAGACGCAGGTTCACATGCACACGCAACATTCATACCCCCTTCTCTCTTCTCGGTCTCTCTCTCTCTCTCTCTCTAATTCAAATAAATGATTAATGCATTCAAATAAATACAATCTTATTTAAGATCTTATGTCTGATTTAAAGTAGACAAAATGCTAACGAGCCTTAACTGACAAAAAATGACCATAATTTGCACGGTGGAAGAATTATCTTCTTGTCCATACAAAATTCATAAACTCGGCAGAATGTATGCGACCGCTGCACCTGATGTTCACAAACTTTCATAACTGGTAAATGTTTGTGAAATGGCAGAGCCTTGATTAATCTGTTTCTTTGCATGCAATCGTGAAATGCAGCCTTTTTCCTTTTTTTTTAGTTGGCTATTCGTTGTGGGGGGGGATTTCGGGTCGGGTTCGGGCTCTAAATTTAACTGTGCCGCTCGGGTCGGGTCGGGTTGGGTCAGACGATCTCGGGTACGGGCCGGGTTCGGGCTTCAGTTTTGAGCCCGTGCAGACCTCTAGTCCAGAGTCTGGAGGAAGAGCGGAGAGACACCGAATCCATGTTCTTGAAGTCCAGTGTGAAGTTTCCTCAGTCAGTGATGATTTGGACCGCCATGTCATCTGCTGGTGTTGGTCCACTGTGTGTTCTGAAGTCCACTGTCAACAGGAGATTATAGAGCATGCTTCCTTCTGCTGACCAGCTTTATGGAGATGCTGAGTTCATCTCCCAGCAGGACTCGACACCTGCTCACACTGCCAAAGGTACCAGAAGCTGGTTCAATGACCATGGTTTTACTGTGCTTGATTGACCTGAAGCCCATAGAGAACCTGAGAGACATCAGACCCAACACTGCAGATGACCTGAAGAACCTATCAGAGCCACCTAACCTAACACAAACACACTCACTCACTCACACACACACTCACTCACTCACTCACACACTCACTCACTCACACACTCTCTCTCACACACCACACACACACACCCACCACCACACAACACACACACACACACACACCTCTCTCTCTCACTCACACACACACACACACACACACACACACTCTCTCTCTCTCACTCACACATCTCCTCACACACACACACACACACACACACACACACACACACACACTCTCCTCTCACTCACACACACACACACACACACACCACTCACACACACAACACACTCACTCACTCACACACATCTCTCTCTCTCACACACACACACACCATCCTCACACACACACACACACCTCTCTCTCTCTCTCTCTCACTCACACACACACACACTCTCTCATTACTCACACACACACACTCTCTCTCACACACACACACACACATCCTCATTGACATCACTCTCTCTCTCTCTCACACACACACACACCTACCACACACACACACACACACACACACACACACTCTCTCATTGACTCACTCTCTTTTCTCTCTACTCTCAGTCACACACACACACACCACACACACTCTACCTCTCATTGACTCACTCTCTCTCATCTCTCACACACACACACACACTCATTGACTACTCTCTCTCACTCTCTCTCACACACACACACTCTTCTCTCTCTCTCACACACACACACACACTCTCTCATTGACTCACCTCTCTCTCTCTCACTCACACACACACACACACTCTCTCATTGACTCACTCTCTCTCTCTCTCTCTCACACACACACACTCTCTCACACACACACTCTCTCACACACACACACACACGGGCTTGTGACACATCCTGTGTGTATTTGGGGAATTTTCAGGTTCCTGGAGGGAAACCAGTTGAGTCGGTTCAGATGTTCTAGTTGGTTGATGTGGTTGATATTGAGCACAGATATATCATTTCACGGTCATTGTGATTGATAAACACTGCAGCGTCAAACCAGTCAGTTTCTCCTCCAAACATCATTCTGGATCTTTCCATCAAGCTCCGCCTCCTTCATCTCTACTGTATCTTGATTATGCAAATGTTTCCATGGAGACCAGTGAGCAACTGGTGGTGTGATTATTAACTCCGCCTCTGCCATTGTCTTAAAGAGACACTACACACCCATCACCAGTCAAAGAGCGTTTATAATCAACACATGCTTTGTGCAAAGATCCGCTCCCTCTCTCTCTCTCAATTCACCTCTATCTCTCTCTCTCTCTCTACTGACACACAGTAAACACTCACCTGTATGGTTCTGTCAGATGTTTTATTATAAGAGTGCACAAGTCAGTGTTTTAATTTCAAGTATGAGGACACAATGCTAGAATATGAAGAAACTGATGCATCAAACATTAGATGTGATCATGTGACAGTGAAGATGAGTGTGTAGAGCCTCATACATGTGTGTGTGTGAGTGAGTGAGTGAGAGTGTGTGTGTGTGTGTGTGTGTGAGAGAGAGTGAGAGATGTGTGTGTGTGTGTAGAGAAGTGTGTGTGTGGAGGGGTGTGTGTGTGTGTGTGTGTGAGAGAGATGAGAGAGTGTGTGTGTGTGTGATGAGAGAGTGTGTGTGTGTGTGTTGTGTGAGCGAGAGAGTGTGTGTGTGTGTGTGTGTGTTTGTTTATGCTACATTTTGGGGGCCGGCCTACAAAAAAATGATTAAATAGTAAATGATGTTTATCTGAAAGTGTAAGAATGCAAACAGGTTTTCTGTAAGCGGTAGGTTTAGGGTTAGGGGACAGAACATATTGTTTGGTCAGTAAACAGTAATAGTAAGTCTATGGAAAGTCCCCACAACCTAACGTGTCTCGTGTGTGCGTGTGTGTGTGTGTGTGTGTGTGTGTGTGTGTGTGTGCACGTGTGTGTGTGTGTGTGTGCATGTCTGTGTGTGTGTGTGTGCGCATGTCTGTGTGTGTGTGTTGTGTGTGTGTGCGCATGTCTGTGTGTGTGTGTGTGTGTGCGCATGTGTGTGTGTGCGCATGTGTGTGTGTGTGTGTGTGGTGTGTGTGGCAGGTGCAGCCGTCTGCAGTCAGGATCGGTTCAGCTGTGTAAACGGGAAATGCATCACCAGCCGCTGGGTTTGTGACGAGACGGACGACTGCGGCGACGGGAGCGACGAGCAGCCAGAGTCCTGCAGTAATCACACACTCCTCATTACTCACACTGGCCGTGTTTACATTAATTAAAGCTGCTTTTGCATGATGAGATGATTGAGTGTACACTCCATGAGCTCTTTGAAGGACGCTCGCTCTCTCTGCCGCAGGCCTGAAGACGTGTTCGTCGGGTCAGTTCAGCTGCGGCGGGCGTCTCAATCAGTGCGTGTCCACCAGGTGGCGCTGCGATGGGAAGCCTGACTGCGAGAACGGCGCGGACGAGCAGGGCTGCGGTACATATAACGCTCTCACGCTCTCGTTTATGAGATGACAGGTCTCGTGTTCAGCTGTGTTCATGCCGCTTCTGTTCTTGTTTCAGTGCTGAAGAACTGCACAGACGAGGAGTTCCGCTGCCGCAGCGGTCAGTGCGTATCGCTGTCGTTTGTGTGCGACTCTGACTCCGACTGTGATGACGGCAGCGACGAGGCGACTTGTCCCGCACCCACCTGTGGCCCCGGAGCCTTCCAATGCAATAACTCTGTGTGCGTGCCGCAGCTCTGGGCCTGCGACGGCGACGCCGACTGCACAGACAGCTCTGATGAGTGGCCGCAGAGCTGCCCGGCCGGAACGGGTCAGCAGCCGCAGCCGGTCTGCCGCGATCACGAGTTCCTCTGCGCCAGCGGCGAGTGCATCCACGGCAGCTGGAGATGCGACGGAGGCGGCGACTGCGCAGACGGATCAGACGAGCACAACTGCAGTGAGTGACTTGTGTGTGATGTTTGCGCAGAACGCGGTGTGTCCGAGAGACGGTTCGCTCATTTCTGTGTCTGCCGCAGCTGCGCTCACCTGCCGGCCGGATGAGTTCCTGTGTAACGACGGCAGCTGCGTCCCGGGACTGCGCCAGTGTGACGGAAATCCTGACTGCCGGGATCACAGCGATGAAACGGACTGTGTCTCCGGTGAGCATCACACACGCCAATGTGTTCAAGCTGCTGTCTGTCTGTCTGTCTGTCTGTAACCGCCTGTCTGTCTGTGTGTGTGTGTGTGTGTGTGTGTGTGTGTGTGTTGTGTGTGTGTGTGTGTGTGTGTGTGTGTGTGTCTGTGTGTGTGTGTGTGTGTGTGTGTGTCTGTCTGTCTGTAACGGTCTGTGTGTGTCTGTCTGTCTGTCTGTCTGTTTCTGTCTGTAACCGTCTGTCTGTGAATGTAATGGTCTGTAACTGTCTGTTTCTGTCTGTCTGTAACCCTGTCTGTGTCTGTCTGTCTGTACCGTTGTTGTGTGTTGTTGTGTGTCTGTACTCTGTGTGTGTGTGGTGTGTGTTGTCTGTGTTGCGTCTGTCTGTCTGTAACGGTCTGTGTGTGTCTGTCTGTAACTGTCTGTCTGTCTGTCTGTTCTGTCTGTAACCGTCTGTCTGTGTCTGTAACGGTCTGTAACTGTCTTCTTTGTCTGTCTGTTGTTTTGTACTGTCTGTGTAAGCTGTCTGTGTCTGTCTGTCTGTAACTGTCGTGTGTGTCTGTCTGTCTGTCTGTGTCTGTCTTCTGTTGTTGTGTGTGTGTGTGTGTGTGTGTGTGTGTGTCTGTAACGGTGTGTGTGTGTCTGTCTGTCTGTCTGTTTCTGTCTGCAACCGTCTGTCTGTGTCTGTAACTGTCTGTCTGTCTGTAACCGTCTGTCTGTGTTTGTAACGGTCTGTAACTGTCTGTTTCTGTGTCTGTAACTGTCTGTTTCTGTCTGTCTGTCTGTAACCGTCTGTCTGTGTCTGTAACGGTCTGTAACTGTCTGTCTGCAGTGGATGCGTGTGAGGGGCCGAGCAGGTTTAAGTGTGGCAGTGGCGAGTGCATCAGCGCAGATGAAGTGTGTGACGGTCAGAGACACTGCCACGACGGCTCAGATGAGCCGCTCAAAGACTGCAGTGAGTTTCAAAGATGTAAAAAACTGATGCATTTCTTCTGTTGAACACAAAACTCTGAAGATTGTTGATAACCAAACAGTTGTTAGTCCATCAAATACTGTGCAAGTCAGAGGGGACCAGAAACCATTTGTTTGCCCACGTTCTTCAGAATCTCTTCTTTTGTGTTCAACAGAAGAAAGAAACGCACACAGGTTTGGAGCAGCCGTAAATGACTGAATTATCATTTCTGGGTATCTTTAAATCCACTTTCCTCTGCGCAGACATTAACGAGTGCCTCACTAACGACGGCGGCTGTTCCCACACGTGCAGCGACCTGAAGATGGGATACGAGTGTGTGTGTCCTGCCGGACTTCACCTGATCAACCGCACACACTGTGGAGGTGAGCTCCGTCCCCATGAGCGCAGTACATGATGGTCCGTGAGAGTGTTTGGTCTCATCACGTGTGTGTGTGTGTGTGTCTCTCTCTCTCTCTGTGTGTGTGTGTGTGTGTATGTCTCTTTCTCTGTGTCTCTCTCTCTCTCTCTCTCTCTCTCTCTCTCTCTCTCTCTCTCTCTCTCTCTCTCTGTGTGTGTGTGTGTGTATGTCTCTTTCTCTGTGTCTCTCTCTCTCTCTCTCTTGTGTGTGTGTGTGTTCCATCCTGTGGCTCAGTGGTAGAGCATTAGGGTTAAATTCTCAGGGTACACATACTGATAAAAATGTATAGCCTGAATGCACTGTAAGTGACTTTAGATAAAAGCGTCTGCTAAATGCATAAATGTAAAGTGTGTGTGTGTGTGTGTGCGTGTAGACGTGGACGAGTGTGCAGACGCAGACAGATGCACTCAGATCTGTATAAACCTGCCGGGCAGCTTCAGGTGTGACTGTAACGACGGGTTTGAGCTGGATCACATGACCAAAGACTGCAAAGCGGTAACAGGTGCGTGACTGAACGTGATCAGAGGGAATTATGGGTAACCGCTCAGACTCTGAGATGCGCGTGTGTGTGTGTGTTCCCGCAGGATCCGATGCGTTCCTGCTCTTCAGCACGCGGCACGAGGTGAGGAAGATGGCTCTGGGCAGCCGGACGTACACGGCGCTGATCCGTCAGCAGAAGAACGTGGCGGCGCTGGACGTGGACGTTCACAGAGACACCATCTTCTGGTCCGACGTGAGTCTGAAGAAGATCTACAGGTGAGAGACCCGGCTGTGACCCACTCACCGAGATCACTCGGTCAAGTAAATAATCATAAACTAACTATTGTTACTTCAATAATGTGCACTAAGTTTGTACGTTAATAGGTTAGGGTTAACCCTAACAGAGAGAGAGACACACACACACACACACACACACATACACATAGAGACAGACGGAGAGACCACACACACACACACACAGACGGACACACAGACGGACACACACACACACACACACACACACAGACGGACAGACACACACACGGACAGCACACACACACACAGATACAGATGGACAGACACACACGTACACTTAATCACCGTCTCAGTGATTTCCTCCTAATTAAATCACTTTAATCGTTTGTTTATGTGTGTGTTTGTGTCATGCAGCGCCACGGCCGCTGACCCCGCCCACCACAGCACTGTGATTGACAGCCGGATCTCCCGCCCCGAGGGTCTGGCGGTGGACTGGGTCCACGGGAACATCTACTGGACGGACGGCGAGCTGCGGACGGTCTCGGTGGCGACGGCAGACGGTAGTAAACGCAAGACGCTGGTCAGCGAGGGCCTGCAGCATCCGCGCGCGATCGCCGTGGACCCCCAGCGCAAGTGAGTGTCTGTCTGCGCACGGGCCAGGTGCGAAAGCGTTCGGAAGCTCATCTGTTGTTTCCCGCCCTGCAGCTTCATGTTCTGGACAGACTGGGGCGAGCCGGCGCGGATCGAGAAGAGCGGTCTGAACGGCGCTGACCGGACGGCTCTGGTGACCGAACACATCGCTTGGCCCAACGGCATCACGCTCGGTGAGATCTGACGCACTTTAAAAATGAATTAGAATTTAAAGGGACAGTACACTTTACTCATCCTCAAATAGTTCTGTATGAATGTTTGTTCTGAACACAAAGGAAGATATTCTGAAGAATATCAGTATTTTTCTCCTACTATGAAGTCAATGGAGCCCAAAACAGCTTCAGAGTATCTTTGTGTTCAGACATTCATAATGATGTAAATGATGATATTTTTGGGTGTACTGTCCCTTTAAGGCGCTGCTGTTGAGTATTGAAAGCATTGAGATGGTGCTGTATGGTCCAGCTGTGACGCGTGATGTTGTGTGCAGATGTTCTGAGCGGCCGTCTCTACTGGGTCGACTCGAAGCTACACACACTGTCCAGCATCGGTGTGAATGGAGACGGACGACACACACTGATCCAGGACCAGCACACGTTGCCGCACCCGCTGGCGCTCGCCGTCTTCCAGGTGCGTGACGCATGATCTTTGATGCAGTGTGTAAGTGAATGAAGGGTTAAATCTGAAAGTGCTCCGTGTATAAAGATATCGTCTCTCTAAAGAAAGAGTCGACTCTGAATCATTAAAACCAGTCGTTTTTAAAACCAATCCCTTTTTGTCGTCAACGTATTAGCATATTCCCCGCCCACTTGTTGCCCCACGGTAACGCTGCACACAAAGTAACACTGCGCTTGTTCTGTTTTCCTTTAATGAATTATTGCGTCTATGTGTCTGGTGTGTGTGTGTGTGTGTGTGTGTGTGCGTGTGTGTGTGTGCGCGTCTCTGTCTGTGTGTGTGTGTGTGTGTGTGTGTGTGTGTGTTTGTCGTGTGTGTCCGTGGTGTGTGTCTGTGTGCGTGTGTGTGTGTATGTGTGTGTCCCACAGGAGTGTGACGGTGGCCAGACGTGGTCATTGTGAGCGCCGAGCCTGCGTCACGGGGCGAGACGTGTCCATTGTGGCCGAGCATCTGCAGTCCCCGGTGATGTGCTCATCCAGCCTGTAGCAGTCGCGTGTGGTGCTCATGTGTGTGTGTGCGTGTGTGTTCTCGTTAGCGTGTGTGTGTGTCTCGTTAGCGTGCTGTGTGTGTGTCGTGCGTGTGTGTGTCGTGTGTGTTCTGTGTGTGTGTGTTCTCGTTAGTGCGTGTGTGTGTTCTCGTTAGTGTGTGTGTGTGTTCTCATTAGTGCGTGTGTGTGTGTGCGTGCGTGTGTGTTCTCGTTAGTGCGTGTGTGTGTGTGTTCTCGTTAGCGTGTGTGTGTGTGTGTGTGTGTGTGTGTGTTCTCGTTAGCGTGCGTGTGTGTGTGCGTGCGTGTGTGTGTTCTCGTTAGCGTGTGTGTGTGTGTATTCTCGTTAGCGTGTGTGCGTGTCGTGCGTGCGTGCGTGTGTGTGTTCTCGTTAGCGCATGTGTGTGCGTGTGTGTGTGTGTCACTGATCGCTGTGGTTCTGCAGGACAGGACTGGTGCAGAGATGCGGAGGAGCTCAGCGGTGGCTGTGAGTTCCTGTGTCTGCCGGCGCCGCAGATCAACACACACTCGCCCAAATACACCTGCGCCTGTCCAGATCACCTGACCCTGGCCGGCGACATGAGGACGTGTGTGTCCGGTGCGTTCAGACCCGACCGGGTCAGCTGCATCAACACACTCACTACACTAAACTTCACTTCTACGTGGTGTTTGAACATACATATGTGTTAGCAGTGTGTGTACACAAATCCCCAGCAATCAGATCAGGCTGTTCTGAGACTGAGTTCTGCACAGGCCCCGCCCACTATTGTTGATTGACACTGGTGTTTATCTCAGCTCCGCCCTGAGTGAGCAGTCACCAGTCCTCCATTGTTTGGAGCAGATGTAGACTATAAAGTTGTTGTTGGATGTAATAATGAACACACCCGATATCTGAGCCGCTGAAGACACAGAGGATTACGTCTGAAGGGAATAACCCCCCCCCCCCCGATCTACCTAAATGTGTCACACAAATAGATCGTATTGAATCTTTCCTAATAGTATGCTAGTTCCACGGCTAAAGTTAACCACCTCAGAAGAGAGGGACGGGGTCAGCAGAGCTCATTAGCATTTAAAGGGACATGCACTGAAACGGTTCGCTGCTTTTACCATTGAGAAATTTTGAGTATGTTATAGACTTTTTAATAAGAAAATGGCATCCGATTTAAGAATAAAGGGTTAATTAGATGACCATGACCAGTCTAGAAGAAAATTAATTACATGACTAACTTTAAGACTAAGCAGTTTGTTTACTCTGGACGGCTGTTTCTCTGCAGGTGTGAACACCACCGCGCCGCCGCAGGTGACCAGCAGAACCATAGCCGGACCGACGCCTGACCATCAGCAGCCGGGCTCTCGCAGCGGTCAGTTCCTCTTCCTGTCGGACGCGCCGTCATTCGCTCGCTCACTCACACACTCACCGTCTGTCTGGCTCTTTACAGGAAATAATGAGCCGGTTTCCAGCCCTTCCCAGCATCCCACGGTCCTGTTCATCACACTTCCCATCGGTCAGTATACCATCATTCTCATGATACATAGTCTCTCACTGACCGATCGCCAGGTGAGTGACCTCTCTCTCTCACACAGTCGCCATGTGTCTGCTGGTGGTTGGCAGCGTGCTGCTTTGGAGACACTGGCGGATGAAGAACACCAACACCATCCACTTCACCAACCCAGTGTACCAGAAGAAAACAGACGACACCGTGCACATCTTCAGGAGCCCCGGTCAGGACGGATACTCGCATCCTTCGGTACGACACTCACTCACTCACTCACTCACTCACTCACCACACACACACACACACACACTCACTACACACACTCACTCACTCAGACACACACAACACACACACACTCACTCACTCACTCACACACACACACACACACACACACACACACACACACTCACACACTCACTCACTCACACACAGCACTACACACACACACACTCACTCACTCACTCACTCAGATCACACACGACATCACTCACTCACTCACTCACCACACACACAGTGACATCACATCTCATCAATGATCACTAGATCACAACACACACACCACACCAACACTCACAGCACTCACTTACTGCCACACTACACACACACACACACTCCTCACTCACGACACACACAACACACACACACCACTCATCACTCACGCGATTTTTGTCACAAGATCAAGGGAATTTTGGTTTCTCAGTTCATGACCCCTTTAATGAGTGTGTGTTTAATGATGTGCATTTGTGTCTCAGTGTCAGATGATCAGTATGGATGAAGACGCAGTCTGACGCTCCTCCAGAAGCTCAAGATCACTTTAATGCTGCTCTGAAGCTTTAACAGCTGAAGGAAACTCTCGTCCTCATGTGTGAAACAACTCCAGGATCAGCCCTGATTTTATAATTTCTGTATGATATAAGGAATGAAGACACACACACACACACACACACACACACACACTGACTCACTCTCTCTCTCTCTCACACACACACACAACTTCTCTCTCACACCCGCACACACACACACTCTCTCTCTCTCTCACACACACACACACACACACACACACACACACAACTCACTCTCACACACAACACAGACTCACTCTCTCTCACACACACACACACACTCAGACTCGCTCTCTCACACACACACACATACTCTCACTCACACACACAAACACAGACTCGCTCTCTCTCTCACACACACACTCAAACTCGCTCTCTCTCTCTCACACACACACTCAGACTCGCTCTCTCTCTCACACACACACACACACACACTCAGACTCGCTCTCTCTCTCACACACACACACACAGACTCGCTCTCTCTCTCTCACACACACACACACACACACACACACACACACAGGTGAAGAGCAGAAGATCTCTAACAGAGACTCTTCAGAAGTCTGTGGCTTTGCTACACACACGCCGCTGTTTTCATTTGTGTCTTGTAAGCTTTTAAGATCCTCTCATTGAAGGTATTACCATGTTATGATATTTAAACGATTAATATTTGTGATCATGTGGAGAGCAGACAGGTGTCTCTCTCTCTCTCTTCTTGCACTATACATGTTTCTCCGTCACAGACACGATCAGTTATGATGCAGTGCTAGTGTGTGTGAATGCTCGAGGAACAACGACTGTTGCTGTAGATTGAGTGCATTGTGTGTCATAATGTTTGAATGCCTTCGGCGCTCAGGGAGGTGACCTCTGACCTGTCCGTTAGGGTCATGCGTATGCGTTCTGTTGTTGTAGCGCACGGCTCGTGCGGTATGTTATGTGAAGGATCGCTCCTCGGTTAGTCTGTAGATACTCGCCTTATCAGGTCTTGAACCCAAGACTTTGTATGAAGAACACTCTTATTTATTGCCTATATCTCTTCTGGCTCTTATCTTTTAAATGTATTGTGGTTGAAATGTCCTCCAGAAACCGATGTGCACTACTGAGGGAACGAACCCGTGTATGAAGGATGAAACACGAGCAGACGGTAATCATTCGGTTACTGGGTCATTTTACTTGTGACGATCAGATGAGAATTATCTCAGGACGGTTAGAGAAACAAATGACTCCCAAAGAAACCACTCTGCTGCTTTTGACACTGTTTTTTTTTTAATAAATGCACATTTTGAACCCATAAACCGTGTTTGTGTTGATTTCATCTGGTTCTCTCAGGAGCATTCTGTATCCTTCCATTCGTTATTAAATACCTCACTCTTCATCGGTGTGACGGAGCTTCGCTCTGCGGTATTGAATCGTGGTCTTCAGATGCTTTCTTCATGGATCGGAGGAAGTCTGCTGGATCCAGGTGATGATGATGAGGGAGAAGACGTCGTGAGAACATGGTGTTCAGATCTGGAGTAATGTACGGTATGCTGTTCGACCGGCCACGAGGAGAACAATCTTCATCACAGAAACACCGATCCATAAGTGACACTGAGAATTAGATGTCATTCATCAACCGTGTGTGAGAGAGAGAGAGAGTGTGTGTGTGTGTGTGAGAGAGAGAGAGAGAGAGTGTGTGTGTGTGTGAGGGAGAGAGTTGGTGAGAGAGAGAGTGTGTGTGTGTGTGTGTGAGAGAGAGAGAGAGTGTGTGTGTGTGTGTGTGTGAGAGAGAGAGAGAGAGTGTGTGTGTGTGAGAGAGAGAGAGAGAGTGAGTGTGTGTGTGTGTGAGAGAGAGAGAGAGAGAGAGAGAGAGTGTGTGTGAGTGTGTGAGAGAGAGAGAGAGAGAGTGTGTGTGTGTGAGAGAGAGAGAGAGTGTGTGTGTGTGTGAGAGAGTGTGTGTGTGTGTGTGAGAGAGTGTGTGTGTGTGTGTGTGAGAGAGAGAGAGAGAGAGAGAGTGAGTGTGTGTGTGTGTGTATTTAGTATATCAGGACACTCCTGTAAAAGAAATGTAGTCAGGTGTCAGGTTCTCTCTGGTTGAAGGTAAATGTGCTTCTACACAACATTGTGTTTCTGTCTTTGGGAATGAAATCTGATCTGATCTGACGGGATTCAGTAACAGCACGTGATGTTGTTTAGTGTCCAACAGCGTCTCCTCGTCATCAGAATTATTCATAACTTACAGTGAAAACACTGATTCATAACTCGTCCAATCTCCCCCACACTGTTTACAGTCTTAACTAGAGCAATTATCTGATTAAAAATAACAACACTGGACATGAAGTGTGTATTAAGCAACATTGGATCACAGCAAAGAAAGAAATAAACATTATAACACTTCATAGAGACAAACTCATGCATGAAAATCTCAAAGATATCAATAACAAACAGATCCAGTGTCAGAATCTCAGTTTATCATCATCATGACAACATGCAAGACACGCCCCCTGCCGCATCACAGCCATGGCGTGAGATTCTAACTCCTCCCATCACGTTGGGCCTGACCAATGAGATCCTCAGAATGAGAATATTGTAGCGTCCTGAGCTCCTGATTGGCCGGCATTATTATTCACCTGCACACTGAGTTCCTCAGCAGAAAACACTGAATCATCTACAGCTCCACAGACAGTCCTTTAACACAGTGGTTCTCAAACTGGGGGCCGCAAAGAAATTCTAGAATATGAAATTATTTTAAATTATTTTACCTGTATGCAAGTCAGGATTGTCCTATCTGAACTATGATGTATTTAAAAAAATAGAAATATTAAAAATATCATATAAATTATGCGCAGCACACTACGCTGAAACATCACCAAACCGTTGACGCACTAGTGAACACAACGACATGAACACACTGATAAGTGCTATTTAAAACGTACACGTTTTTAGATAGAAGATGCATGTCTCAGCTGAGAAGGTAAATACAGAAGAGCCCAGCGTGAAAAAACAAAACTGTGTTAATATAACGACTCGTACATAAAATATGGCGTTATGGAATATATAGTGATGGCAGAACACAGGTCACACTGTGCTTGAAGATTTAATCCGTTGAAGCACTGAAACTCAACCGACATGTCGACAATTCATCCGGAGCGTGCAAATAAAAGGTTTTTTCAGAGAAAGAAAGAAGAATACGTCATGGTCGGGGACGAGCAAAATCTGCATTGCAAGATTTATTTTATATTGTAAAACTTGTATAATATTGTACATGTCTTCTATATTGAAAAACGATTTCTTTTTTAAGTAGAGCAGACATTTTTTTCAGATTGCAAACCAAACTTGAGCCCCTGTCATTTACTCCATTAAAATGTAAGAAGTTGAATGCACTTTTTTACACATCAAATTTAAATTAACTTTTCAGTATTGATCTACTATTGACATCATAAATAACTGTTCAGTATTCAATACTTGTGTTGCACTTATCAGACAATATTATCATTAACCGTCAAAACTCTTTTATAACAATTTGTTATATTTTATGAAATGTAGACTTCAACATTCAACATTAAGCTAAAAACACAATTGTTGTTCCAGCATTGTACAAATTCAAATTGTACACACTCACACAAGCGCGCGCGCGCTCTCTAACACACACACTCTCACACACATACATGCTCTCTAACACACACACACACACACACACACACACACTCTCTCTCTCTCTCTCTCTCTCGCACACACCACACACACACACACACACACACTCTCTCTCTCTCTCTCTCTCTCCACACACACACACACACACACACACACACACACGCTGTCTAACACACACACACACACACACACACCACACACACCTCTCACACACACACACACACACACACACACACACACACACACACACACACACACTCTCTCTCTCTCACACACACGCTCTCTAACCACACACACACACACACACACACACATCTCTCTCCTCTCTACACACACACACACACACACACACTCTCTCTCTCCACACCACACACACCACACACACACACACCACCTCTCTCTCTCTCTCTCCACACACACACACACACACACACACACACACACACACACACACACGGTTATATTGAGGGATGGACAGATGGATTGTTTGCCCTTAATAATAAACACAAGGTTTCTCTGTCAGTGTGTCCAAAGTGCACTACTAGGCTTAATTATTAATTATAATGATCACACACGCTTTAGCAGTTAGAAGGTTGAAGGCTTTGAGAGCGATCTCACCTGCTGAAGCTGGCTCGAGCTCGCCCTCTACCGGCGCGCCTCCGCAGTCACGTGATCTCCGGCACGCGTTCACCTGGCGCTGCGTGACGTCACCGCGCACCGCGCAGGAACAGGAACAGGCGATCGTGCCGAGTTCATAACTCTCTCTCTCTTCATAACTCAGGAATGCTAATATCTCTGCTTTAAACCTTGTATCTGACTCTGATCCACGCAATAGAGCATGTCTGCGTCAGCTGTGTTCGTGCTGGATCTGAAGGGGAAGGTAACTTCTCTATGACTCTTAATGAAGATATCAGTATATTAAATATATTAGATTAAATCACGTGTGCAACAGCTGTTTGTAATCATCACCTGAGAGGATTTCTAGTCACGACAATAACAACAACAGTCCTTAATGGAGGACAGTGGTTTATTATTTAATTATGTCATATGGTAGTATTTGACTTCTTGTATGGAGTTTTATTACAGATGACGATCCTAAATGATGAACTGAAACACGAATGTCCCCCCATCAGGTGCTGATATGCCGCAACTACAAAGGCGATGTTGACATGTCGGAGATCGACCACTTCTTCACCCTGCTCATGGAACAGGAAGAGGAGGGGCTTCTGTGCCCTGTGCTGTCACACGGCAGCGTCCACTTCCTGTGGATCAAACACAGCAATCTGTACTGTATCCTTTACATCATAAACTTCACGATCGGATTGTAAAAGGCTATTCTGAGGAAGCAGTGCAGATTCGATCCTGTGTTTAACGGTGTGTCGTTCGGTGAACACGTGTTCGTTAAAGTCGTGAACTTTAAATTTCTTTATGTTGTACTGTACTCTGAGGTCCACTTATATGCTATCAAGACATCATAATTTAGAAGTAATAGTCTATATTCTGTGCTGTTTTTGACCCCCCCCCCCCCATCAGAACGGTCTGTTTGAAGACCTGTCGAGGATTGTAGATTCAGTTATGTAGAATCGGTGGGCGGGGCTAAACAGGCAGCGATGTAGAATCGGTGGGCGGGGCTAAACAGGCAGCGATGTAGAATCGGTGGGCGGGGCTAAACAGGCAGCGATGTAGAATCGGTGGGAGGGGCTAAACAGGCAGCGATGTAGAATCGGTGGGCGGGGCTAAACAGGCAGTGATGTAGAATCGGTGGGCGGGGCTAAACAGGCAGCGATGTAGAATCGGTGGGCGGGGCTAAACAGGCAGCGATGTAGAACGGTGGTGGGGCTAAACAGCAGTGTGTAGAACGGTGGGGGGCTAAACAGGCAGTGTAGAGCTTATCCGGTGGAGCGGAGCTATATACATCATAGAGTAGAATATTCCACAAGCTGATGTCCTTCAATATAATCAGTTTTTAGACGAACGAGAAAGTTCTGAGTTTAACTCACAGGATGTTTTTATAGTTCAGTGACCTCTTATATGTCACAAGATCGGTTTCTCAGTTCATGACCCCTTTAACCTTAACCTGCCAATAACATCAGTGGTGGCCACCACCAACAAGAACTCCAACGCGTCTCTGGTCTACTCCTTCCTCTACAAGCTGGTGGAGGTGAGTCCGAGACGACCCGTGCTCCTTCATTAACCACCGGGGTTACTTCTTCAGTGTTAACTGAATGCGCTGAATGTTCAGGTGTTCACCGAGTACTTCAAGGAGCTGGAGGAGGAGAGCATCCAGGATAACTTCGTGGTGGTGTACGAGCTGCTGGACGAGCTCATGGACTTCGGTTTCCCGCAGACGACCGACAGCAAGATCCTTCAGGAGTAAGACGCGTCCGCTTCAGGCCACCGTCACGCCCAAGCTCTTCTCCTCACCTGTGTTTCTCTCTCAGGTACATCACGCAGCAGGGGAACAAGCTGGAGGTGGCCAAGACCAAAGTGCCCACCACCGTCACCAACGCCGTGTCCTGGAGATCCGAGGGCATCAAGTACAAGAAGAACGAGGTCTTCATCGACGTGATCGAGTCCATTAACGTGCTGGTGAGTGACGAGTCTTCCGGAGGCTGTCTGTGGCTCGTGTGACGTGTGCTGACGGTGTGTGTGTGTGTGTGTGTGTGTGTGTGTGCAGGTGAACGCGAACGGCAGTGTGATGAGCAGTGATATCGTGGGCAGCATCAAACTCAAGACGATGCTCTCAGGAATGCCGGAGCTCCGGTTGGGCCTCAACGACCGCGTGCTGTTCGCTCTCACCGGCCGTAAGAACCGAACGATACTGAGCTGTTAGTGTGATGAAGAGGATCAGTCCTGCTAATGTGTGTGTGCGTGTCGTGTAGTGTGTCGTGTGTGTGTGTGTGTGTGTGTGTGTGTCGTCGTTGTGTGTGTCCGTCGTCGTGTGTCGTCCGTCTGTTGTGTGTGTGTGTGTGTCGTCCGTCGTCCGTGTGTGTCGTGTGTGTGTGTGTGTCCGTCGTCTGTGTGTGTCGTCCGTCTGTCGTGTGTGTGTGTGTGTGTGTGTCGTCGTCGTCTGTCTGTGTCCGTCCGTCCGTCTGTCGTGTGTGTCGTGTGTGTGTGTGTCCGTCTGTCGTTGGTGTGTGTGTGTGTGTGTGTCCGTCCGTCTGTGTGTGTCGTCCGTCCGTCTGTTGTGTGTGTGGTGTGTGTGTGTGTCGTCTGCTGTCGGTCCTCGTCTGGTGTGTGTCGGTCTGTCCGTGGCTGTCTGTGTGTCGTGTGGTGTGCTGCTGTGTGTGTGTGTGTGTGTGTGTGTGTGTGTGTGTCGGTGCTGTGATGTGTGTGTGTTGTGTGGTCGTGTTTGTGTGTGTCCGTCCGTCGCTGTGTGTGTGTGTGTGTGTGTGTGTGTGTGTCCGATCGTCTGCTGTGTGTTCCGTCCGTCCGACGTCTGTGCTGTTGTGTGTGAGGTGTCGTCCTGCTGATGTGTGTGTGCGTGTGTGTGTCGTGTGTGTGTGTGTGTGTGTGTGTGTGTGTGTGTGTGTGTGTGTGTGTTATCCAGGAGACAAAGGGAAGACTGTGACTATGGAGGATGTGAAGTTTCATCAGTGTGTTCGTCTGTCACGGTTCGAGGGTGACAGAACCATCTCCTTCATCCCGCCTGACGGAGAGTCCGAGCTCATGTCGTACCGGATCAACACACACGTAAGCGCGGCTGACCGCTTGTGTATCCACGAACACGTTTGTCATGAAACAACAGACACAAGCAGATAGAATAACGGCTGAACGGCTTCCTGAAGTTTTCTAATTACTGTGTCTGCGACCGATAAGCACAGTAACGTATTATTACCGTATTGACCCGAATATAAGACGACCTCCAACAATAGGTGGCGCCAAATACACAATAAACAAGTGTGCCATGAAATATGTAACGTGTGTTGTGTGTTATCCTGATGGCCCTTCATCTGTAAGTGATTTAAAACAGAAGCAGATCTGAGGACTACAGTACGATATCACTTCTATTGATAATTCAATCTTGTTATGATAGACTACATGTTATATAATTCAGATGGGCTACCTGTTATTTTTATGCTTTATCAAAAATATATGTATATTTTTTAAATGTCATTGTTAGGACATGTTACCAGTGTTTACCATACTTTAAAAACAAATATTAAAATAGGACAAATATGCAATATGAACATAATTTAAAAAAAAGTACATGGAAAAAAGGGGGGGTTATAATCAGGGTCGTCTTATATTCGTGTCAATACGGTATTTAATTTTTATCCTGTGCATCATTTTTGGATATTGCTGCTGTTTTCTTCCTCTGAGATTTTTGGGTTATACTTTATTTTAATGTGTCCTTGTTATACATTTAAGTACTGAGTAATATTAATTAACTACATGTACTTACTATATGTGACCCTGCAGCACAAAACCAGTCTTAAGCGTCAATGTTGTGAAATTTAGATGTATGTATCATCTGAAAGATAATAATCATATTTCCATTGATGTATGGTTTGGACAATATTCGAAAATCGTGCAAAAAAATAGGAAAAAAAAATAGCTATTGCTACAAATATGACTGCTTCTGTGCTCCAGGGACACATATGATTATGATTAGGGTTACTCGCATCATTTATCATTATAATAGTAAGTCTATGTAGCGTGAGTTTGATCTTCCTCTGCACACACACTTGATCTGGTGCTGATCCTGACTGTAGTTCTCTCAGATCTCCGCCTGGCGTCACACCATGTGTTGTAGTCTCTGTAAGCGCATCCGTCTGTGTTCTGCAGGTCAAGCCGCTCATCTGGATCGAGTCGGTCATTGAGAAGTTCTCTCACAGTCGGGTGGAGATCATGGTGAAGGTTAGTGAGGACGCTACAGGTTCATATCTTCAGCATATGTTCGAGATGTAACGATTCACTATCGAACTAAATTAGATTTAAGATAAATTATGAATTAAACATGTCCTTTGTATTATTGCTTGGACATGCTGCATGTGTATTTGTGAAACTGAGATATAATAATATAGCACTTTATTGCATATTATTGCTCTTTTGTTGGTTTTGATTGCTTATATTCTATAGCGTCTGCTAAATAACACAATTTAAATATAATATAAATAACACAACTATATTATAATTTCAAAACGAGCCCCAGATCAAATCAAATAAGTAACACAAATAAAATAAATCTCTTCATATAAACAAACTAAGGCGTTGTCTGCTCTTTACATTTCAAATTAGAGGCAACCGCTGCATTTAATCATCATCCAAACAAAGATGCTGCGTACATGAGCCGTTTTTAATCTACATCAGATTGTGTAACAGATTTTTTTCCTTGGTTACCGCTGTAAACAAAGCACTTTTATACGCATTATACAGAGGCAAGCTGAATAAATAGCATCTAAACTTTTGTAAAGACGTAAGTTCCCTTCAGAGATACACTCATATAAACTCCTAACGCTAATTGAATCGTGATTTGTTTAGCATCTCAACCGGTTTCGTCACATATTTGAATCGATTTTGAACCGGGTCGAGGTGAATCGTTACATCCCTAGTATATGTAGACGGGTCTGATCCAATCTCTCTCTTTCTCTCTATTCCAGGCTAAAGGGCAGTTTAAAAAGCAGTCTGTAGCCAATAACGTGGAGATCCACGTGCCGGTGCCGAGCGACGCCGACTCTCCCAAGTTCAAAACCAGCACGGGTCACGCTAAATACCTCCCTGAGAAGAACCTGGTGGTGTGGACCGTTAGATCCTTCCCAGTAAGAAACCAAATACACAGAGAGCATCTGTCCTGAGACGTTATGTGTTCTGTGAGAGCTCTATGTCTGAGTTCTGAGCTCTGGTGTTGGTCCACAGGGTGGAAAGGAGTTTCTGATGCGCGCACACTTCGGTCTGCCGAGCGTGGAGAAGGACGAGATGGAGGGAAAGCCTCCGATCACCGTCAAGTTTGAGATCCCGTATTTCACCGTGTCCGGCATACAGGTGCATTCGCCATCACTCTATTTAGTGGAGTTTAACTCTATTGTCTTGAAAATACATCCTAACAGATAATACTATACATTCACATATCACATAATAAAACACATGTATACAATAAAATATATAAGTATGCGTACACATGCCTACCCAGAAGATTTACACTCATGTCACTGGGCTTAACCTTCTGTTTAAAGGGATAGTTCACCCAAAAATGAAAATTCTGTCTTTAATTACTCGCCTCATATCGTTGCAAACCCGTAAGACCATCGGAACACACTTTAAAGGGACCGTGCACCCAAAAATGAATATTCTGTCATCATCTACACATCCTCAAGTAGTTCTGTATGAATGTGTTTGTTCTGAACACAAAGGAAGATATTCTGAAGAATGTGGGACACTGGTCAGTATTTTTCTCCTACTATGGAAGTCAATGATGCCCAAAACAGCTTCAGAATATCTTTGTGTTCAGACATTCATAATGATGTAAATGATGACATTTTTTGGTGTACTGTCCCTTTAAGATATTTCTGATGAAAGGATTCTAACGCGATCAAGGCTCAGAAACGTAGCGAGGACATCGTTAAAATAATCCAGCGGTTCAGAAGAAGCTACAAGAATACTTTTTGTGCGATAAGAAAACGATAATAATGAGTGATGGACGTTTTCGAATCACTGCTTCGTGAAGCTTCGAAACTTTAGCGCAGTGTTTTGAAACACTGGTTCGGAGCGCATATCAAACGGCAAAAGTCACGTGATTTCAGTAAACGAGGCTTAATTACGTCATAACGGTTTCGAAACGTCAATGGTCCGCCGCTGGCGGTCGCGCACGTCACACATACAAATCCACGTAATGAGAGATACAATGTATCGTTGCGTCTTTGGATGCTAGAAGCGGAATACAAATCATTTTAATAGAATACTGTCGTCAAAAACGGCATTTGATGCAGATGTTTAAATGAACAGAATGAATGAAACCTGCTATGATTACTCTACTTTTAAAGCATAAATTTGATTTAAATAATTGGCCTACGTCATATTTAACAATAAAATATTGTATTTGACCTACAGTTACAAAAGGATACTATTTAGACCTAAAACGTTTTACATTTAACATTACCTATTTAGTCTCAATAGGAGTCTTTTTTTCTCGCAAATGCAACGTATTTCGGACTTTATAACTCTATTGAACTCGACAATAGCGAAGGGGGGGGGGGGTGTGGGATATAAACTCACGAGAGAGAATGACGAGTTATTGTGAGATACAATCTCGTAATTACGAGAATAAAGTCAGAATTTGGAGATATATACTCAAATCTAAATTTTGTATTATTTTAATCCATTGACCGCCGTTTGAAAACGGTTATTTTCTGCCGCCAGATAGGCTCCGCCCACTAAAAAAAACGTCATCACTGTTTACAAACACGGAATTGGTCTATAGAAGCTGTCCATAAAACATATAAAGCAAGCCATGCTAATTAAAATAAAAAATAACAAATTGTTGTTTCATTTTACGTATTATACTTTCTATAAAGCATTTGCAATGGTCGTTTTTAATGCTTGTGTTTTTGTTGCGTTTCCACACTTTTGACCAGCAGGTGTCACTAGTGCTACGAAATTGATTCGAAGCTTCAAAACGATGTGTTTCTACTTTATTCGTTACCCTATTGCGCCATTTTGGAGAGTATCACATGCGTAAACAATGTATGTTGTTCAACGTAAACAGCGTATACGTTTATTATTATTTTCGTTGCGCACAAAAAGTATTCTCGTAGCTTCGTGAAATTACGGAGGATTATTTTAACGATGTCTTGATCGTGTTGCTCTTAAGAATTGTGTTCCGATGTTCTTACGGGTTTGGGACGATATGAGAGGGAGTAATTAATAACCGAATTCTAATTTTTGAGTGCGCTATCCCTTTAAGATCTGGAAGTATGATCAGTTATGCTACTTTGGTGTTATTGTGAAGGTGCGGTACATGAAGATCATTGAGAAGAGCGGCTATCAGGCGCTGCCGTGGGTTCGGTACATCACACAGAGCGGAGGTGAGCTTTAACAACACTTTAGATTTTATTAGATTTATTCATAAATATGTGACCCCTGAGCACAAAACCAGTCATAAGCGTCATAAATCTGAAATCGTAAATCATCTTTAAAGTGTTCAAATTAACTCCTAGCAACGCATATTACTAATCAATAATTAAGTTTTGATATATTTACGGTAAAATATCCTAATGATTTTTGGCATAATGTATAATTTTGACCCATAAAATGTATTGTTGGCTATTGCTACAAATACACCCGTGCTGCTTATGAATGCAACGTAAAACTTGGATATGGTCAATCTGTTAATATTTCCTCTGTCTCTATATTTTACTACTATATTGTTATTTATAATATATTGTCTATTTTCTTTATTATTAGTGTTTTATTACCTTCAATTATAGGTAATACGTGTGTAAACACAGTTTGCTCTTCTGATTCGGATTTAAACTAACACCATAGACAAAGACACAACATTAATAAATACATAATAATAATATATACATATAAAAATATATAAATAGAAAGAGCTTTATTACCAAGTGTAGGAGAAAGTACAGACCGATGGAATATAACACTAATATTAGCACGCAGATATTAAACAATGCACTGTATACAGACGATGAAATATTGTTTATATGCATGTTGATATTGATGTTTGGTATTAATTATTATCGTGTATGTTTTCAGATTACCAGCTGAGGACTAACAGCTAATGAGACGCGACTGAGAACTGCACTGCAACGTTTATTAAATGATTTTATCCTGACTGAATTTCATTAGACCTAAACATTAATGTATAAATCGTTGAATGTTAACGACGCGCTCAGCATTTCAGTCATTTACTAAAGTGCCTTAGCACCCAATCAAGGAGTGTTGTTAATAATTTCTGTTTAATTTTGCAATAAATTGAATATGTTTGTCCTGAAATTACTGATATATATACCTAAATATGTTTATTATGATGAGTCGCGTGATGGGGGGGGAAGACCCGCTCTTTTACACACACACACACACACACGCACGCGCACACACACGCGGACACACTCTCTCTCACACACTTGGACACACGCACACTTGGACACACACTCACACACACACACACACACACACACACACTCAGTCTCTCTCTCTCACACACACACACACACACACAGTCTCTCTCTCTCTCACACACACACACACACACACACACACACACAGACACAGTCTCTCTCTCTCTCTCCACACACACACACACACACACACACACACACAGTCTCTCTCTCTCTCTGAGGCAGTGAATGAACACAACAGTTTACAAATAAACCTTCTCAAATCGCCCGCCTTCTGCGCTCTGCACTCTCATTGGTCGCTGGCGCAGTTGCCACGGTGATACTGCGGCAACGCCTATCAGCACTCCTCCCTCTTGTCCAATTATGTCAGCCGCGTCGGCGTGTGTGAGCGCTGATTGGCTCGTCGCGCGGCGCTGTTGTCGGTCAGGCGCGTGATGTAAAGGCGCGCGTTTATTTGTGATTGTTTGTAAACAGAACCACAGCCAACGGTCGAGACGCTTTAAACGCGGTTCGTGTGAATGCTGTTGACTCGGTTCGCTGAGCGTTTTCTCGGATCGGAGGATGGTTCTGGACGGCTTCGGCTGCGGGAAGAGCCTCGGCGCGGCGGCGGCGCGGGGGAATGTGGACGCGGTGCGGCGGATGCTGCAGGATCACCGGCTACAACCGGACACGCTGAACGAGTTCGGCAGAACCGCGCTGCAGGTCCGGTGCCCCGCTTCACACTTATACCGTAGAGTCACAGGTTCTGTTCGTTTCGCTTTCCCTTCCAGCCGCGATGACGTCATCGCGTAATATGATGACGCTAAATGGAAGATTACTGTGGGTTACATTTCAATTAATTAATGTAAATGATTACATTTCTAATGAGTGTTTTCAAGTGTTAATGAGTTTAAACAGTTTAATCTTACAGCACTGATCACTGAATCCTTCATTAGATCACTTTAATTAAGATTATAATCATTTAAAGCACAAAATCAGACTTTAACACTGATTTAAATCATATCTAGATCTAGTTTAATAACTATGATACTGTACACTTATTTGCATATCTATGACTGGCATCTAATAATGCTTTGGGGGAAAACTGATCACATATTAAACATATACATAAGCCAGTTATTGAATAAGCATGTGTAACTAAACTCCTGAAATATTTCCGTCTCATATTTTAGAGCAGGTAACGATATTTAATAAATCTCTATATATGTGTGAAAATATTCAGATTTAACACTTTTGGTAATACTTAACATTTTCATAAGTCACTGTAATTTAATGACACATTTTTCAGGCTAGTTACATTTATTGTGTTCATATTCATATTTGTAATGTTTAATCAGGGTTTCTTTTAAATGCTTTTATTGTGTATAAAGTCACACATTGAAAGTTAATTCTTGTACACAATAAAAGCATTTAAAATACAACCTCCTGATTAAATATTAAAGCACACTAGTGTTTTAAATGTTTTATAATCTCACATTGTGAAAATTATTCATAAAAATTGTTTTTAATCGCCTACTTGCAGATAAACGAGGTGCACATAGAAACACAAAACCAGGCCTGAAACCAATATTTGGTGATAACATAACATAATGCCAGATTTATAACCAATTTATATTTTTGAGCGGGAAAACTGTAAGTGTTACAAAATTACGAAAATAATACAAAACAGTGCTTGTGAACACAGTCGGTAAGTTTGAGTCTAATGCGATAACGCTAATTCTGGAGAAATAAAATCTCCGGGTCATTTTGACCCGAACACAATCGTAGGGTTAAAGCATGTGGGCCGGTCATCAGCGAGGCTCCTGGAGTGACCGGTGTTTGCCGTCTGCAGGTGATGATGATGGGATGCCCCGGCGTGGCGAGTGTGCTTCTGGAGCACGGCGCCGATCCGAACGTCCAGGACCGCTGCGGAGTGACCCCTGCGCACGACGCCGCCCGCACCGGGTTCCTGGACACGCTGAGGGTTCTGGTGGACCACGGCGCCTCCGTTAACGTCCCCGACCATAGCGGGGCCCTGCCGCTCCACATCGCCATCCGCGAGGGCCACGGGGACGTGGTGCAGTACCTGGCCCCGCTCTCGGACCTGGAGCACCGGGACGGCCGCGGCGCCGACGCTCTAGCCGTGGCCCGGGACGCTCGCGCTCCGGAGATGGTGGAGCTTTTGGAGCGCCTGATGACGACCGGTTCGCATTGAAGAATTAATATGATTCATATGTAGCACTGCTTTTGCACCGAGCGGCTCTCCTCGAGCGGGTTTGCCAGGCACACGTGTAAATAATATTTCTGTTCATATTTTTATATTCTAGTGAAATTATTTCTTGCCATACGCGCACCGATGAATTCTCACAAGGAGTTTTTCACGGATTAATGTCTGTACATGAATTTATTTGACTTATTTATTGAATAATTGTATATTAACGTTTATGTTTACCGTGGCATTTTAGATGTTATTTATTACGGTGTTTAATAAACTGAAAATCAGTTTGTCTGAGTTTACATTTATTCATGCATGTGTTTGTATTTATATATAGATAATAAATATACACATATATAAACAAAAACTTATTTTGATAATAATTAATAAATAATGTCTTATTTATATATAGATCAGTGGTTCTCAAGCTGTTTTGGGCCAGCGCCCCCTGCGCATTATCCACGTTCCTCAACGCCCCATCAAATACAATCGTCTTCACTGAACATTACAGTTGATTATTATTTTGTGTTTATAATGAGGACTGTTATTTTTACAGTACCATTCAAATGTATGTGGGCATTATAATTGTAAGAAATTAAGTTGAGACCGTGAAGTGGGTTACTTTTTTTTGACAGTGAAATATTTTAAACTAAGTGTAATAAGATTAATTTAACCATGTTGGTGATTTTTATTACTACAGATTCAATGAAACTGCCCCAAATTTAAAGAGACTTGATAAAAAATTAATATCTTGTTTAGAATATATCCACAGGGACATTATAAATAATATTTTAGTTTGTTCAACTCTTGAACACCCTTTCACTGCCGTAATATGTAGGGATGCTTTCAATTAGCTTTCAGTGAAAAATAACAATATTTATCCCTTGTTTTAAAAAAATACCCCTAAAAAATAGAATATATCGAATTTCCTTTTTTCTAGAAGACATGGTAATTTTGTTGGTTCATTTACACTTGCAGATGGAAGAAACATAAGCTCTCTTTTACTATATTTCATAAATTCTGTGACAATATTTCAAAGTTTGCTTACAAATACTTCAAGTACAACCCCAATTACAGAAAAGTTGGGATGTTTTGTAAAATGCAATACAATCAAGAACCTGTGATTTATTAGTGTTCTCTTTGATTTTTATTTAATTGACAGAAGTACAAAGAAAATATTTCCAATGTTTTTGTTGACTAACATAAATGTGTTTTATAAATATAAACAAATTTCGATTTTTGATGGCGGCAACACGCTCCAATTAAGTTGGGACAGAGGGAAAATAAAAATGAAAAGGCTATAGAATATCCAAATTAAACTGTTTTGAAACAGTTCACAGTAAATAGTGAACTGATAATAGGCCAGGGTATCATTTTTGTGTATAAAAGGACCATCTCAGTCATGGCTCATCACTTTGTGCCAAATAAATAAAAAATCACATTTCTCAATGCAAAATCACAAATAATTATTTAGGTCTTTCACCAGCTACTGTGAAAAGATTCAGGGAATCCAGAGAAATCTCAGTGTGTGTAAGGCAAAGCAGGACACCTCAGGTGAATTTGCATGACCTTTGACCCCTCAAGATAGCATTGCATGAGAAATCATCATACTGTGGTGTTAAATTGCCACATGGGCTCAGGAGTACTTCAAGAAACCACTCTCACTTAACACAGTCTGCTGCTGCATCAAAGTCTGACGTATAGATGACGTCTTTCATGGGAAGTCCATAGTTATTAGATCAAGACAATGCCAGGTCTCATTCTGCATGTGCTATAACAACAGACACATGTGGATGTGACTGACTGACCAGCAGATCTGTCTCCTAATGAACATGTACGGCATATTATGAAAAGGAGAATCAGATAACAATGACCACAGACTGACGGGCATCTGAAGTCTTGCATCTAGTGAGATTGGGCAAAGCTTTGTGAGCAAAATTGAATTAAGAATTAGTATCCTCAATTCCCAAACAATTAAACATTGTAATTAAAGGGAAAGTTGATGTGACCGTGTTAAACATGCCTCTGTCCCAACTATTGTGGAGTGTGTTATAGCCATCAAAATCAAAAATAGTTTATATTTACAAAATAACATTTGGACAGTAAAAACATTGGATATTTGTCTTTGTACTTCGGTCAATTAAATATAGGTTCAAAAGAATGAGCACATAACATTTTCTTGATTGTATGTAATTTCACAAAACGTCCAAACTTTTCTGTTATAGAAAGATGGGAAACATATGCTTCTCATATTCAGAATTGTTATTATTTTAGTGCAGTCCTGATTTATATTTTTTATATCAATTAAATAATACAATTTATATTTTTGTTGTTATCAATTACATTTCAAATCTAGCTTTTTTGCCGTTGTGGTGTGCCAGCTATAATAATAAAAATGATAATAATTTATTGAGCAATAATCAGCATGATTTCTGAAGGATCATGTGACACTGAAAGCTGGAGTAATAAAGCTTAGCATGAGAGGAAAACACATTTCATATTATATTAAAATAGAAAGCAGTTCTTTCGAATTGTAGATGTACTGTTTTTACTGTATGTAAATAATGTACTCTATCAAATAAATGCTAATTTACTGCAGAAAGGATTTGTTTCAAAACCATTAAAACATACTAACCTTTTTTGAATGGTGTTATAGGCTATATTTTATTTATAATATATATCTTAAAACCATGTATTTTAATCCATATATAACATTTAATGACATTCATGACATATTTGATTTGACTGGACTTGAAATATTATCATAAGTTTCCCAAGGAGAAAAAAGGCTCTTGAATATGAATTAGGCTATATTTATGTGCGTGAATAAACTCTTAACTAGAGAATAAACTAGACATTTGTCAATCAGCAAACAAAAAGCCTTTATATAATTTTTTCTAAACAAGAAAGCATCTCATGCTATAGTGTGTCTAAATGCATGTTGGTTTCACGGGAAGAGCATCAGCTGCGCTACAGAAAGCCAAGCGATATCGGTTTTGTACAAAAAAAAAAATCTTTTTAATTTTTTTGTCACATTCATAATTATACAGCGTATAACCAGCAGTGAAATTTTGTTCTCTGTATTTGACCCATCCAAGTACACACACACACCTGGAGCAGTGGACACACACACACACACACACACACACACACACACACACTTAGAGCAGTGGGCACACACACAGACACACACACACACACACACACACACTAGAGCAGTGGGCACACACACACACACACACACCACACACACACACACACACAGACATACACACACACACACTGAGAGCAGTGGACAACACACACACACACACCTAGAGCAGTGGGCACACACACAGACACACACAACACACACACACACACACACACACATAGAGCAGTGGACACACACACAGA
>CM049830.1:35735054-35737554 GCA_027422435.1 Schizopygopsis pylzovi | reverse complement strand
CTAAGATTCGTCCAAGAAGTCGCTAGATTTGTCACTAGGGGTGTTGGCGGGTCTGAAAAGTCTCTAAGTTGGCAACACTGAGCTAATGTCATCACGTAAATCAGCCGTTCAACGCATACTCTATTTAGACAAACAAACATGTGAATGGCAGAGTTGGTTATCTGCGCTTCATTCTGTCCTTCACGTCTGGAGGCAGAAGATCCGTCAGACCGTCCTCCACGATCAGCGCCGCTAATCTGAGCGAGACGCAGTCGCCGAGCTCCGCAGGCAGAGACTCCAGCCGGTTTCCCTTCAGCTCCAGCCGAACCAGCTGAGCCAGATTCCCGACCCGCGGAGACAGCGAGGAGATGCTGTTATTCCCCAGCGCCAGCACCTGCAGCCTCTTACAGGAGAACAGCTCCTCGGGGAGACTCTCCAGCGAGTTAAAGGCCACCGAGAGGAACTGCAGGCACTGAAGCACGCCGATCTCCGAGGGCAGAGCGGTCAGCTGGTTGTGGGAAAGGTCCAGGTGTCGGAGTTTGGTGCAGTAGCAGAGGCGTGGCGGAAGCCTGCGGATCTTGTTCCAGCTGAGGTCCAGCGTCTCCAGCGCGCGGAGCTTGCTGATGTGCTCGGGGACGCAGGAGATGTCGTTGTGCCAGAGCTTGAGGACGGTCAGACGCCGACAGTGCTGCAGACTTAAGATCTCTTCCACGCCGGTGAGCCGGTTCTCTCGAAGGTCCAGCTCCTGCAGGAGGGACAGGCTGAAGACGGAGCTAGGGATCCGCTCCAGAGCGCAGCCGGTCAGCTCCAGAGCGCTCAGGTTCACCAGCTTCTTCAGGCTGTTGTAGACTTGGAGCCTGGTGCCTTCGTTGTGAACGCAGAGCCGCAGGAGCTGACCAGACACATCAGCGATGCTCAGCGGGATTTTGGTCAGCTTGCAGCGCAAGCTCAGCACGCGCAGGTTCTTCAGCTCGCGTAAAGAGTCCAGCGCCGGACTGCGGGAGAGCTCGGCGCTCAAAGCGCCGCTCAGGTGCAGCTCCTCCAGGCTCTGTAAGGTGTACATCCACAGCGGCACCTGCTCCGGGCCCTCGAAGCCCAAACGCAGGACCTTCAGGTTCTCACGCAGGTGATTGAGCGCCGCAAGCTGGAGCTTGGCCGGACTGTGGATCAACACGATCTCCTGTAAGGCGGTGAGCTGCGATACGGTTCCAGGCACCGTCACGTTACCGATCAGCTCCAGTTTGAGCGACTCGACCTCGGGAATCTCGAACACTGTGTCCGGTAATCCCGGGAGCAGGAACAAGTGGAGCTCCAGCCTCTCGGCGGCGTTGCGCGACAGACGCGCGCGGAGTTTATCGGCCGTCCACTCATGGTTGAGGTTGAGCTGGCGCAAGCGGCATTCGCTGACCTCCGAGAGGAATACGGCGAAGCGTTTGGAGTACAAGGCGTCGTACTGGTCGCTGAGGTGCAGGAGAAACGCAAAGTCGTTTTTGACATCCGGGATATCGTTAATTCCCGTCTCCAATCGAACCGCCTCAAACGAATACTCTTTAAGCGGGCGGTGAAACAGCCAGTAAAGTGAATAAACGCAGAGCAGTCCGTAAACCCCGACGAAGCATATGTAACAATATGCTAATTTGGAGAACAGATGCGCTTTATTGTAGTTGCAGCAGAATGTGGCGAAGCCGGTCAGATCTTGAGGCACCGAGCACATCACCACGATCTGGATGTTGGGAACCAGTGCGATGCTGTAAACGGTGATCAGAACGAATTTAAAGACCTTCAGCGCCGTCTGTAGCACGTACATGAAGTAAAGCAGATCCGCCTCCTCTACGTGTGTCCGAAACTTCTTGACTTTCTCGAATAGGGCCTTGGCCTGCTCGCCCTCTTTCTTATCTAAGAGCGACGCAGTCGCTGACGGTTTCTGGTCCGAGTCGGACTTTACGGACAATCGGATTGGAGATAACGCGTCATCGTCTACGGCTGATTTAGTCATCGTATTCTTTCTCCACACGACCATTCGCTCCTCTCGCCGTTCTTCGTAGACTTCACTAATGGCTCTCGTGGTCCATTGAGAGTCGAAGCACTTGCCCAGTATGATCACAAACAGCTCGATCTTAGACGACGTGCCTGGGAACTTGAACCAGAAGCTGCTGGCCACCATGAAGATCATGCTGTGGATGACCACTAGGTAGGGGAAGTACTTTCCGTACCAGTGCACGGCCCGTTCGTAGCAGAAGTGGTTGACGAACTCGTACTGGTGGATGTCCAGGCCGTTCTTCCGACCGAATACCTCCACCACGTTGGGAGCGAGATGTTTGGTGATGGCGAACTCCCACAGACTCTCATTCTCTTTGTCCTGCCGCAGGTGACCGCAGTCTTGGTCTCCGCCGGAGACATCCGTGAACCGGTTCGGCAGGCAAGATATCTTGTCTTGGGTCAGCTGAGGAGATATGGAGATCGTCTAAGCATCAGTGTTGATGACACATCGCGGAAACACTTTATCTTAAAGGGACAGTAC
>CM049830.1:35715640-35720640 GCA_027422435.1 Schizopygopsis pylzovi | reverse complement strand
CACAGAGACACACACACACACACAGAGACACACACACACAGAGACACACACACAGAGACACACAGACACACACAGACACACACACACAGAGACACACACACAGAGACACACAGACACACACACACACACACAGACACACACACACACACACAGACACACACACACAGAGACACACACACACACAGACAGAGACACTCACACACGGCCTCACCTCTCCACGCTGTTGTGATGGACGCAGCCGTGCGAGCCGCCCACGGCGTAGATCATGCCGTCGATGACGCCCAGGCCGATGCGGTTGCGCGGCACGCTCATGGGAGCGCAGGGCAGCCAGCAGTTGTTCATGGGGTTGTAACAGTCTAGCATGCTGGAGTCCATGTTTCCATCCGGAGCGTTGTTCCTGCCGCCGACCGCATACAGCAGGCCGCTGATGACGCAGGCCGCGAGTCCGCTGCGGGGCACCTGCAGATCCGCCAGCCGCAGCCAGGCTCCGGAGCAGGGGTTAAACGCCTCCAGATAGCTGAGAGACTGCCGGAAGTAGCCTCCGGCCGTGTAGATGAGCTGCGGGACCTTGGGGGTCCGGCAGGGGATGAGCTTCGTGGGCTTGTGCAGCGTGAGGTCCTGGAAGATCTGCGACAGGTAGTCTTTGCTCTGGGCATCCCAGTCGAAGCGCTCCAGCTGGCGCTGCAGGAAGAGCGGTGTGAGCGAGTGGCAGCGGACGGCCTGCAGCAGAGCCTGGACATACGGACGCCGGTTCTCCCGGTCGTACTGGACCCACTCCACACACGCGTGGAACACCTCGGACTCGCAGCGCACGTTCAGCTCGTCGCGGCTGATCAGCGTCACCAGCTGGCAGTGAGACAGGTTGAAGAACTCCTCCTGCGTGGCCACCTGAGAGACAGACAGGTGCGGTCAGATTCGGCTTCAACACACACACACACGCACACTCTCTCTCTCTCACTCGCAGACTCACTTGCACACGCATACACACACTCTGTCGCACACACACTCTCTTGCACAATCTCTTGCACACACGCACATACACACACTCTCTCTCACACACTCACTACACTTAGTAAAATTACAACACTAAAATTGATGGCTGTTGTAATTTCTCACACTATCAAACTTTAATTTAGGTGGAAAGCTTCCGGGAGTCATTGCAGCAATGTTTAGTTAGATGGTTAGAGCGTCTTTAGTTAGTTAAAGCGGCTCACACTCTGAGCAGATGGAGTTCATGCGGATCATTTACTGTGAACGAGATGCTGAAAACACCCAGTCATCAGCTGCTGGCGTGTAAATGAACAACGCAACACGCTTTACTCTGAAACACGCAGCACAGGTATACTCAACTCAATCACAGCCTCGTGATTCGGTCGTGGCACCAAGCCGAATTGCAGGGTGTTGCTATGCAGTTGCTAGGGTACCCGGGTGGTTGCTAGGGTGTTGCTATGCAGTTGCTAGGATACTCTGGGTGGTTGCTAAGAGCTGTGCGAGACTGACCTGACTGAAGTTCATGTAGATGTATTCTCTGGCCTTCTGATGAAGCTCCATGCAGCCGATCTGCTCGGCGAAACTGGCGATGCCGATGGCGTTGCTCGGGTCGAGCTGCTGCACGAGGAAATCACAGCAGGCCTTGACCACGCTGTCGATCTGGTACATGACGGCCCCGTTCATCACGTGAATCACACACTTCTCACCCACAGAGATGCTCGCCGTGTACGCGAACTCGATGAGCCGGTCCATGACCTGAGAACAACCAGACATGCATACGTGTAAGAGAGAGAGCCGTGACTCAGCTCTGACCCGGGAACTACGGGGGGGTTGACCCTTTAAAGAAGGCTTGATCCCCCTGATGGACGTCAAAACTAGATGTAAGGGGGTCAGATACAAAGTGAATCAGTGAGTCATTCATAAAGGCAACTAATTTACAACTGAAACGGTCGCAGTACAGAGCCTTGCATTTGTCAGCCCTCTCTAAAGCGCCACCCTTACCTTGGGGTGGATCCCCTCGATGGGCACCACCTCCATCCCACACTCCTTCAGGCCGTTGGTGAACATGGCACGAAACACCGGCGAGGACGAGGCCAGCACCACCTTATGAGCCTCGAAGTCCACGGCCTCCAGCTGGTCGTACTTGACCCGGAGCGTGACGTCGCAGAGCTGGCGCTCCACACGCAGCTCGTTCATGATGGAGAAGGCGGCCGCCGTGTGGCTCTCCAGCGTGTAGCTGAAGACGCGGTGACCGTTCCTCGCCGACGGAGTCACCTCCGCCTTACACTCCGTCATCCCGGACGCCTCGTACATGCTCACCGGCTCGGCCCGCGCATCCTCGAGATCCAGACGCTCTTCAGTCAGCGCTCGTGCTCATCCTCAGCGACCTGGACTGCGTTTAGACGCTTCACCATCACCCGTTTAGTTACAGAGCACAGAGATACATGCTCAAGTACAACATAGCCGGGTCTTTTCCTCAGCGGGAGGAGAAACTTCTACAGCACGTGATGTGAATGTGTCTTTCTGAGCAGGAATGGGAAGATAAACCCGTCTGAAACCAGCATCCGGACGTCTCTTAGATTGAGACGGTCTCGTTTCAGGAGTTCAGTGATCCGGTCTCCTCCGTTCAGTCCTGAAAGAAACCAATAGCACAGGGACATTTAAACCAAATGACATGAAACAGGGCAATCATAGCAGTGAAACAAACCCATCTCGGCCGGTTCGGCTCACTGTAGCACGCTAAAGTTAATTCAATATCAGATTAAATGGTAAATGAGGGCGTAGCGTCCATCTAATTTAATGAGCTTCTTCCAGGCGTCAGACCAATTTAATCCGAATCCTGCAGTTTTGTGTGATGCATGATTTCTGACGTGAACAACTCCAGATATTGTACGTGTTTTTACTCCTTGTCAAAAGTTAGCATTCATATATTAACGATGATCTTTATATGAGCAGCACTGTTTTTGACCCATTATAAAAGACGATTGGTCAGTGTCCAGTGTGTGTGTGTGTGTGTGTGTGTGTCTGTCTGTTTGTGTGAGTGTGAGTCTGTCTGTGTCTCTGTCTGTGTGTGTGTCTCTGTCTGTTTGTGTGTGTCTGTGTGTCTGTCTGTGTGTTTGTCTGTCTGTGTGTGTGTGTGTGTGTGTGTGTGTATATAAGTGCGTGTGTGTGTGCGCGTGTCTGTGAGTGTGTATATAAGTGTGTGTGTGTTTGTCTGTCTGTTTGTGTGTGTCTGTGTCTCTCTGTCTATGTGTGTGTGTCTGTCTGTGTGAGTGTGTGTGTGTCTGTCTGTCTGTGTGAGTGTGTGTGTCTGTCTGTCTGTGTGTATATAAGTGCGTGTGAGTGTGTCTGTGAGTGTGTATATAAGTGTGTGTGTGGGTGTCTGTCTGTGTGTTTGTTTGTGAGTGTGTATATAAGTGTGTGTGTGTGTGTGTCTGTGAGTGTGTATATAAGTGTGTGTGTTTATATAAGTGCGTGTGTGTCTGTCTGTCTGTCTGTGTGTGTGTATGTATATATATATATATATATATATATATATTTATATATATATAAATAAATGTGTGTGTGTCTGTCTCTCTGTGCGCCTGTCTGTGTGTGTGTGTGTGTGTGTGTGTGTGTGTGTATATATAAGTGCGTGTCTGTCTGTCTGTGTGTGTGTGTATGTATATATATATATATATAAGTGCGTGTCTGTCTGTCTGTGTGTGTGTGTGTGTGTGTATGTATATATATATATATATACAGTAGTGGTGGGCCGTTATCGGCGTTAACGTGCTGCGTTAACGTGAGACTCTTATCGGCGATAAAAAAAATATCGCCGTTAATCTATTCTCAAAGTTGGGTTGGGAGCTGGGTCTATACTACGCAAGCTATGATGACTTTCACCCTGATATTTTAGCGCGGATGTATACCTAGCCGAATTGCACTGTAGGGGGCGAGAACGAGTCTTTGAACTAGAGGCTCGCAGTCCGTGATGGACAGATTGTTAACGGCCGGTCTGTGTGGTAATACACTCGGGCAGGATATCCAAACGCTCACCTATCATTCATCAACCTCAAATATGGCTTTTCATCTGAAAGATGTATGTAGTAGCAACTTTACATGGCCGCTCAATATGATGTTAACCTAGAGAAATGTGCGCTATTGAAGTGTTTGTGTGGAAGCGCGTTTGCTGCAGGGCAGGCTCCGGTGCGTTCACTTGCTCTTAAAATCTCCGTCATTTTTGGTCATACAGATAAAAGTAGCCTAATACATCTTTCGAATCTGTAAAGACTCTACGTTTATTTGTGTGCACTCAGAATAACAACGAAACGTTGCGCTTTTAAGCAAACAGGATGCGCTTTAGGTCTCATGTGAACTTGAGCGAGAAACTTCGAAACTCCGTCTTTGAAAAATATATCTATAGAGAGTGAAATATCTAAAAAATAAAAATAGAAGACGTGTGTGTTAGCATGGATGATGTCAGCCACCTGTGTGTATGCCTAACGTTACTGTGAAATTACCACATCAAACGTGACGTGCTAACATGGATGCAGCTATGAAGCCGCCGGGTTTGCTTCAGGGAAAACTTATTTTTAAGAAGCTTCCCAATGGAAACTGTAAACAGTTCATCACGACCTCTTATGTAGGCCTACAGTTCAAAATTCATGTTTAACTGAATAAACAGTTAGTAAACACAAGTACATCTTATTGAACATAGTTTATTTTCATCACCAATTATCATAGTAGAACAGCTTTCTCAAGCAGTTTGTGATGCATTTTGGAAACAGGAGATGAGCCCCTGGTCTAATGCGCCACCTGGCTTGAGAAACCCGTTCTCAAAGACTTACTTTTAGCCATTATTTGGGTAGCACACATATTCTGAATGCCTTCGGCAGAATTCAAATGAGCCATTTTAATCTAGATTAATTCCAAGATTACAGTGAGATTAATCTAGATTAAAAAAATGAATCTATGCCCACCACTAATATATATACACATATAAGTGCGTGTCTGTCTGTCTATGTTTC
>CM049830.1:35690640-35708140 GCA_027422435.1 Schizopygopsis pylzovi | reverse complement strand
TGTTCCTGCAGCACAGACGCAGTCATAAGAGATATATTTGTAGCAATAGACAACAATACAGTGTATGGGTCAAAATTATACATTTTTATTATATGCCAAAAATCATTAGATATTAAGATATTTTACCGTAAATATATCAAAACGTAATTATTGATTAGTAATATGCATTGCTAAGAACAACTTTAAAGATGATTTTCTCATTTCTCAACTTTAAAGAGTCCAGATTTTCAAATATTGTCAGATCATAACAAACCATACATCAATGGAAATATTATTTATTATACATGTATAAATCTCAATTTCATAAAATTGACCCGTATGACTGGTTTGGTGCTTCAGGGTCACATATGATTTTCTTTTTTTACTTAAATGATGATGTACAGCTTTCAGATGATGTATAAAACTCAATTGTGAAATTTTTATCAAAAATTGACACTTGACTGGTTTTGTGGTGCACGGTCACATATTTGGCTCAAATCTGGAATCTGAGGGGGCAAAAAATCTAAATATTGAGAAAATCATCTTTAAAGTTGTTCAAATTAAGTTCTCAGCAATGCATATTTCTAATCAATAATGAAGTTTTGATATATTTACGGTAGGAATATCTTCATGGAACATGATCTTACTATCCTAATGATTTTTGTCATATAATAAAAATGTATAATTCTGATCCATACACTGTATCGTTGGCTATTCCTGTGCTGCGTATGACTGTGCACAGATGCGCTCAGGCGATGACGGAGAGCTTGAGTTTGGGGTAGATGGAGTTGACCGGTAAGGTGGTGCCGTTCCCGGATGAGATGGTCGTCTCCAGTCCCTGGCGGTTCTCCTCCGTCTTCGTGAAGCTGATGTGGACGCCGATCTTCCTCATGCGGCCGTCTTTGGTCATCAGACAGCAGCGGCAGAGCAGCTTCACAATGGCCCGCCGGATGTCTCTGCTCGTCAGCGTGTAAATGACCGGGTTAATGAAGGAATTAAACATGGCCACGCCTAGGAAGTAATCCATCTTTAAGAGAATAGGAAACTTCTTCACGCACATCGTCACGGGACACACGAAGTCCATCAGCAGGAGCACGAACAGCGGCATCCAGCAGAGGATAAACACTCCCACCACGATGGTGACGGTCTTGAGCAGCGCCATGTACTTCAGCGAGCGATGGCCGTAGGGTTTGCGCTGAACGCAGCTCGGGTTCTGCGTGTTGGACTTGACGAAGTGAAAGATGCGTGCGTATAGAAGCACGATGGCCAGCAGGACGGCCAGGAACACAGACACGCAGAAGAAGATGTAGCTCTTAGCGTACAGCGGCAGGACGGTGGAGCACCAGTCTAGATGACCCAGACAGTTCCAGCCCATAATCGGCAGGGCGCCTAGCAACAGCGACAGCGCCCAGCTGGCGGCGATCAGCGCGAACATGCGGTTGCGTTTGGCATGGTGGTAGGGCTTGGTGTTGCGCATGGTGAAGAAGCGCTCGATGGCGATGGCCAGCAGACTGAAGACGGATGCCGAGAGTGTGATGAAGACGCCTCCCTCTCTCAGGAACCACAGCAGCGGCGTCAGCTTCAGCGTGTTGCTGCCCGACAGTACGATGTTCAGCATGTAGGTGAATCCGGCCAGCAGGTCCGACAGCGTCAGGTTGCCCAGCAGGTAGTACATGGGCATGTGGAACTTCTTATTCTTATAGATGGCCATGAGGACGATCAAGTTCTCCACCACGATTAGGAGGCAGATGAAGAGAAAGGCGATGGATTCTGCTTTCAGTCCATCTCTGTACCGGTTCTGATCCAGTTTGCCGGTGTAGTTATAATAGCACAGGACAAGTTCCTTGCTGTTATAGCACTGGAAAGAGAGCGAGCGAGCATGCGTTGGGCATCACAGAACAGACCTCCATGGTTCTCCAGCACTCTTCGTTTTGCTCTCAGTGATGAGACGCTGTGGAGTTCAGCTCATCGTGACCGGGGCAGGAGTTGTTTTGTGAAGGCGGACACTAGACGGCAGAACTGCTTGGTTTGGGTCCATCGCGTCAGTCCTGAAAACACAAGAGGATCATCAGCTCACCAAACCAACCACGTCTGGAGTTTCACTCTGACTACACTGAAAAACAATGCTTTTCTTGCTTAGATTTGTCTAGTTTCCAGCCAAAATATCTAAAAACAATCTTAAATCTAGAATGATTTTTCTAGAAAAGTAAAAATGTTTGTCTTGTTTCCAGCCAAAATATCTAAAAACAATCTTAAATCAAGAAGGATCTTCTAGAAAAGTAAAAATTATGGTTTTGTTTACAGCCAAAATATCTAAAAACAATCTTAAATCAAGAAGGATCTTCTAGAAAAGTAAAAATGTTTGTCTTGTTTCCAGCCAAAATATCTAAAAACAATCTTAAATCAAGAAGGATCTTCTAGAAAAGTAAAAATTATGGTTTTGTTTACAGCCAAAATATCTAAAAATTATCTTAAATCAAGTAGGATTTTCTAGACAAGTAAAAATGATGGTCTTGTTTCCAGTCAAAATATCTAAAAAAATAATCTTAAATCAAGAAGGATTTTCTAGAAAAGTAAAAATTATTTTCTCGTTTTCAGCCAAAATATCTAAAAACAATCTCAAATCAAGAAGAATTTTCTAGAAAAGTAAAAATGATTGTCTTGTTTCCAGCCAAAATATCTAAAAACAATCTTAAATCTAGAATAATTTTCTAGATAAGTAAAAATGATGGTCTTGTTTCCAGCCAAAATATCTAAAAACAATCTTAAATCAAGAAGAATTTTCTAGATAAGTAAAAATTATGGTCTTGTTTCCAGTCAAAATATCTAAAAACAATCTTAAATCTAGAATAATTTTCTAGATAAGTAAAAATTATGGTCTTGTTTCCAGTCAAAATATCTAAAAACAATCTTAAATCTAGAATAATTTTCTAGATAAGTAAAAATTATGGTCTTGTTTCCAGCCAAAATATCTAAAAACAATCTCAAATCTAGAATAATTTTCTAGATAAGTAAAAATTATGGTCTTGTTTCCAGCCAAAATATCTAAAAACAATCTTAAATCTAGAATAATTTTCTAGATAAGTAAAAATTATGGTCTTGTTTCCAGCCAAAATATCTAAAAACAATCTTAAATCTAGAATAATTTTCTAGAAAAGTAAAAATTATGGTCTTGTTTCCAGCCAAAATATCTAAAAACAATCTTAAATCTAGAATAATTTTCTAGATAAGTAAAAATTATGGTCTTGTTTCCAGCCAAAATATCTAAAAACAATCTTAAATCTAGAATAATTTTCTAGATAAGTAAAAATTATGGTCTTGTTTCCAGCAAAAATATCAAAATTAAGTGAGTTTTTAACTAAGATAAAGCAAACAAATCTGCCAAAGGGGTAAGCAAAATAATCTTATTTCAAACAATAAAACAAGATTGTTTTGCTTTTTTCAAACATATTTTTTAGATATTTTAGGGTGATATATTTGAGATATTTTGTCTTGTTGACAATATTTGAGATATTTTAGGACTATTTCTAGTCACCCGAAAATTGAAAGTTGCTATTTACTCACCTAGGCCAGACCCCCCCCCCCCCAGTATGACAGTAAGGATGATTCAGACACTTTGAGAGTCAGAATTACAGAACGAACCCCCGTGGCATCGTCAATATGTTGAGCAAAGAAACTGAGCGTATGGATTAATTACATTTCAATTCAAAACACTTTATTGTCCCCAAAGGGGAAATTTTACACATACACTGATCAACATTACATTGCATGATAAAAATCCATAAAAACAACATTCCATGCCAAAATATCAACCATAACCAACAAGGGGATACATTAATAAATTACATGTTTAATTGACGTGGGTGCATAGATTTATTAAAACGGTTGCACACATCCACTTTAAGAAATCTTGTGTACCTACGCCAATTAGACTTCTTAAATCAGGTAATTATATTGTAGTTTGTTGCAGAGGCTGATAGTTTAACTTCGTAAGAGCTGCATTTTATGAATATCCAAGGATCAGCTAAAAATCTTCTTTACTGTTCTACTGAAGAAATATCATCATCTTGGAGTATATTTCCAGCAGATCTTCATTTTTGTGGAGAACGATGCATTAAAGTCATCTGAGCAACATCACATTCGCTCAACAGCTCCTCTTTAAATTAGATCATGTTTAGTGAAATTAATTAGAGCCAGTCTGATTCATGAGCAGAAATCGTTAGTCTTTTATCTGTAAATGTGAGTAATGTGGAGCCAAGGACTTCTGTGGCTCCGTTCAGACACATGTTAACGTTTAACCGTCTCGCGTTACATTAGAGGACTGTGTATGTCCAAGACTGATGCAAGAAAACCGCTCGGACTGAGTTCAACAGCTCGTGCAAAATCTGTTATGCTCAAAAATGCATTCAATTAAAGATAATCACACTAATGCGTGATGTTACAATAACATCTTAGCACTTAATTTTAGTTAATGCATTAACCGTAATCAATGCATTTATTAGTATTTATTAATCTTTGTTTAGCTCAAGTCCATTGAGATGATATTTAGAGATATGACTTTTGATTATGAATGTAGTTATAAGTATTTGCATTGTTAGTTCATATAAACTAATAACTCTTATTGATCTTTGATTCATTCATATTTTTACTAAATTCATAATCCCAGGTGAAAATAGTGCACTTGCTTAATGTACTTAAAGCGATCTATTTTTGCGCACTAATTTTGTACTTAATAAACTAAACGTATGATCATCTAAGTGTACTCAGCTGTGCTATTTTGGGACACTATGAATATGAACTACAGTAAAATGTGGTTTTAACACTATCTCTGTATTTAAACATGTATTTAGTGTAATTTTGCTTAAGATTTAAGACGGTAAACTATCGGTGAACTATCGGTGAAAGCTTGTTAGTTGAATCTTAAGCTGAGACACAGTTAGAAGCATCTAACGAGCTGCTGGGAATTATCCAGCAGTGTTATTCTGTATCGTCCCTGTCTAATAAAACAATCAAATAAAACATTCAACACTAAGTGGAACGAGTAATTACAGAAGCAAGCATACACACACACACACACAAAGCCTGCAGAGCGCCAATAAAACACGAGTTTCAGAAGGGTTCGGAATCTCTTACCGTCTCTAGTTTTGAGTGTCAGTAAACTTCTGCTGTGGCATTAAAACTTCAGTGGAAGAAACAAACACGACTCAACATGAAACTACAGAGAAGCTGCACACCAACAGAGACGAGCGATTACACAGAACTGACTCGACCGCTTTCTCTTTATTTAACTCTCTCGCTCTCTCTTTCTCTCTCTCTCTCTCTCTCTCTCTCTCTCTCTCTCTCTCTTCTCTCACTCATTCTCTCTCTCTCTCTCTCTCACTCATTCTCTCTCATTCTCTCTCTCTCTCTCTCTCTCTCTCTCTCCTCTCTCTCCTCTCTCTCCCTCTCTCTCCTCTCTCTCCTCTCTCTCTCTCTCTCTCTCTCTCTCTCTCTCTCTCTCTCACTCATCTCTCTCTCTCTCTCTCTCTCTCTCTCTCTCTCTCTCTCTCTCTCTCTCTCTCTCTCTCACTCAATCTCTCTCTCTCTCTCTCTCTCTCTCTCTCTCTCTCTCTCTCCTCTCTATCGTCCTCTCTACTCTCTTCTCTCTCTCTCTCTCTCTCAGTTCCCTCTCATCTCTCTCTCTCTCTCATTAATCTCTCTCTTACTCTCTCCCCACCACTCATCTCTACTCTCTCCCCCTCTCGCAATCTCTCTCTCGATCTCTCTCTCTACTCCACCCTCTCTCTCTCTCTCTCTCCTGCTCGTCTTCTCATCCTCACTCTCTACTCTCTCACTCTCTCTCTCTCTCTCCATCTCTCTCTCTCTCTCTCCCGTCCTCCTCTCTCTCCTGCGTCCGCTTCCTCTCTCTCTCTTCTCTTGCTCGCTCTCTCTCTCATTCACTCCCCTCATACTCCCCCACCTCTCTCTCTCTCTACTCGCTGCTCTCTACTCCTCCAGACCTGCAGTTGTTGAGGTTTTAACACTTGTATGTTTCTTGGTTTCAGTGGGCCACAATATGACTCCTGTAGGAGTCTCATTAATATCCACTGATGAACATGTTAATCAGCCGAGACGATCGGTAAACCTCCAGCAGCGTGTGAATCTGTGGTTGGATCCGACTCAAGCTCAGACTTGTCTTCTCATGCTCTGGCTCAGGTTTCAGAGTTACTGTTACTGCCCACCTCATCTCTCACACCTGCGCAGTTCTCTGTGTGACTGTGCACCGCAGGATCCTCCGTGACGCGTCAGACGCTGGCAGATCCGGCAGTATACCTGCTTCTGTTTGTTTGTGTAGTTCAGCTTTTAGCATGAATATTCAATATGAACGAGTTAGTCTGGAACTGGTCTCTAACGGTCAGATGCAGAGGTCTGATAAAGAGGTCAGCGGGTCGTTTAGGTTGACCTTTGAGGTCACGTTTATCCTTCTGTGTCTCTCTGAAATGAGAACGAAATGGGCCGTCTCTGCATTATTGTTTGCATGAAGCAAAATTACTACAGTCGATTACTGTATTGTTCTTAACACAGCTTTACAGGGATAAACAGAAAATGCATTTTTAATAATATCTATTTCTAAATACATCATTCTTATCAGTAGTCTAAAAAATGAGATGCAAAAGTATGATGTTATTGTGTTTGTTAGGGGTTCATATTGAAGGAGAAATAAGCTGCACTGTAAAAAAAAAAAAAACATTTTTTAGCAGATAATTTTTTACTGTAAAATTTACGGTAAAAAACGGCAACTATGATTGCCTGAATTTTACCGTAAAAAATATGGTGCACTGTAAAATTCACAGTTAAATACCGTAATTTAATTAACTGATAATATTGAAGTACTTAAATCTGCTACGTGACAGTACCAGTTAAATTCAACCTACAAATGTTTTCTTACAAACCATAATTTCTATTTTTCTCATAATAACCACCAATAGTAGGCCAATCCAATCACAAGCAGCGTTTAAATATTAACATATATAGAAGGTGCTCAATCACACGAACACTAATCACCATCACGGTAACACTCAATAAACTCAAATATGCAATAAACATTAATTTAACAACATTAGGTGTAACATACAACCATAATGTGCAAAACTAATCAGATTTTTTTTTATAAATAGTTATTTCAACAACAACAAAAAACATCAAATTTGACAAACAACGCAGGGAATTCTGGGAAAGTTAAAGATATATAATCAGTACCTGAGATTATCACTGTCGTTAGTTTGTATGTTGTTGTTCCAGCCGCGACGTCGTGGAAATAGAAACCGTTTCTAAATTAGAAATTTTGCGCGTCGCGGCTTGAAGATAGCTTTTATCACGTGTCTCCGTCGCGGCTAGTTAGGACAGAAACGCTGATTAACATGGAGTTAGGACACGGTGTGAGGTGTAAAAATGTCAACTGTGATATCACAAAAATGTATTTAACAGAGCTATACTGGAGGATATAAAGGATCTTTGAGCACGGGCAGCCCGTGGTAATGGTACCCCGTACCTTCGACCAGATGGTAGTAACTCATATCCCCCATAAAGAAGACGTGATGCATCCCATTAGCTGTATTTATCATAATATGCTATTGTTTACCTGCAATCTTACAGGCCATATTAACAATTGTATTTAGTTTGTTCTAGTCAGCTTCCGCATGAAATACAATCATTGCAACCCTTGCTTATAAACAGCTGCTGTATTCACATCCCATGTCGTTTTTCGTCAAAGATATTTATATTCATTTACAACTTCGATGCCCTCAGAATTGACAGTTATTTATTAGTGTGTGCGTCTCTTTAAAGTCAAATATTGTTTATTCAGTTTTCCTGATGTGAAGGAAACGAGATTGACGCCAATCAACGAACTCCTCTACGATAGTCCACTTCATGGTTCCAAGGGTATATAAGGCCCTGTCCCAAATGGCAGCCTAAACCCTTGCGGTCTTCCTCTGCGTCCGGTGACGTAATGCCGCTTTGACTGTCGGGTAGAAGTCTGCTGTGGGCTCGGCTGAAGTACGGCGCTCGCGAGCACCCTTCTGAACGCTAACATGAGGAATGGGACACCCTACGGTCTCGTGGACACGCGGCGGCCATTTTAAGCCCGTAAGACAGTGCACATGAAGTGTTCAGTTTGAGACAGAGCCTAACACTGGAGAGATAGTACTTCCCTGTGTTGGTAACAATAGTCGAAGACAAAACAGAGTGTACCCTAACACACTATACTCTACAAGACTCGACCCATCTAACAAGTCTATCATTCATTCTACTTAAACAATCGTTCCATTACAATATGTGGTCGTATAGTATTAAATGCAGAGGAGAGATCTATAAACACAACATGAGCATGTCGTTTTGGTTTATTAAGATGACTATGTAGCATCTTCTGTGCTCGTCCCCTTCCTATTTGCAAATTATAAAGAGTTTCAACATCAGAAACAACACTATTTTTTCAAAACTCTTCAAAGCTACCGGATGATAATCATTTATAATAATAATATTTTTGGCACATGCACTTCACATGAAAGTTTCAGGCTGTGCGTACAGAGCAAGTATCCACAGACACTTGACTATATAAATAACACTTCTATCAGCACCCGCGGCCTTCCTTGTATTAACCCTACTAACTTCTTACGATGTTATAATGACCCTTTGCCTTACATTTAATTGCTGTCTAATAGGTTTAAAGTCTGATGTCTCAAATCTACCAAACAAATTAATTTGCGAAAGCCAAATCGTCCCCATAATTACCTATAAACGATTTACTCCTCTCCTGTCCTATCATTGTATACACTCCCTTAAATTATTATCACTCATCTTTCTCTCAATTTTGCTTGTAATTATATTTACACCTAATCATAATTTACATTACTTTAACCTATTGCCTGCAAAGCTTGCTTTTTCTTCGTCAATGATGGTTGTAATTCCCCCGTTTATCCGTGGCTTATTATCCGGATACCTTGTTTTAATGACATTAGCCACACAAAAATGTCAGCACATTATTTAGCTCATTTAAATCTTCATAAACACATGCCATGCTGTACAAGACAAGACGGTCCACAGACTCCTCGTTCCACATCTGGATGGTTCTCAGCGCATTGCTGGGTTTAAGCCGCTGTTTATAAAGAGGAACCAGATGTATCACACTGTGGTCTGAATCACCCAAGGGTGGTTTTGAGTACCCCTTATATCCATTATTAATACTACAAGTCAAGCACCCTTTCTCCTCTAGTGGGGCATGACATATACTGATAAAAATAGGCAGTACATGTGCTATAGAACAACCATTAAAATTTAGGAGCGTCCCAGAAGTTCGCCCGTGGATGAATAATAAACAAACCATACTTCAATGGAAAGTTTATTTATTCAACTTTATACATCTCAATTTCACAAAATATGACTAATTTTGTGCTCCAGGCAGTGTTGGGGAAAGTTACTTTTAAAAGTAATGCGTTACAATATTGCGTTACTCCCTAAAAAAGTAACTAATTACGTTACTTAGTTACTTTTTATGGAAAGTAATGCGTTACGTTACTGTCAGTCTTCAAGCAACAACTGAAAACTCATCTCTTTCAACTCTACTTGACTTCATCATAAAAAATAAAAAATAAAACATTTCACTTTTTCAAAATCTTCATCTTTCTCTTTATCTTTCTCTCCTTCTCTTGCTAGCTTGTACTTATTTGAACAATGCCTGAGGCTTGGTGTTACGAGCACTAGCTCTGTCTGTTTGCCTCTTCAAGATTAATCGCTTCATGTACTCCCCAATTGTAAGTCGCTTTGGATAAAAGTGTCGTATTAGTATGGTTGAACTGATCATCAAAGGTCAGCAGCAAACACATCGGTTAATAAAATGAGATTAGATATATTTGTGTTGTTTAACATATTTAATTATTGCAGGTTTGCATCATATTCTGAGTTTGTATTTCACTGTTTTAATTCATTTTGATGAATACTGAATCTGTTTTTTGCGAGTGGGATGAATTAATACACATTCATATTTAGTCTAGATTAGATCTACAGTAAGATCATGTTCACACGGCGCACTCAGTCAATAAATGAAACAAAAGTAACTCAGATATTTTCTTGTAAATTAAAAAGTAATGCGTTACTTTACTAGTTACTTGAAAAAAGTAATATTATTACGTAACTCGTGTTACTTGTAATGCGTTACCCCCCCGAACACTGGCTCCAGGGTCACATATATTTCACACAATATGACAAATGTTGTGGTACATGGTCACATATATATGCTGACATATTATTTATTAATTAATCCTTTATTTTTCCAGGAAGGTCCCATTGAGATTAAAAGAAATATCTTCTAGACAAAGGATTTGTACAAGAAACGAGATGATATTTAAAGGTCATAGAAGAAGCAGTTGCCGCTCTGCTCTGCTGTGGTCGCAGCGCTTCATTAAAACTGCGGTCAGACTCGGAGCAATGAGCTTGTTTCCTGTCATTCTGCAGCCGTTGGCACATGTTTGTTGAGCTGCTTGTTTCAGAATCAGACAGTTTTACATATTCAGACCATATTAAACATTTCTCAACATCGGCTTGAGATACAAACTCATTCATTCAAACACACGTGACGTGTCTCTTTTACTAATGGATGCAGGTTGAAGTCAACATGACATGTGTGCACTTTGAAATACGATATTCAAGAAGAATAAATGTAGAGCAGGATTTAGTTCTCTGGGCTGTAGATGCTGCTCAGGTTTCTTCTCAATAACACAGCTATAGTCTGAAGAACAGCATGCAGGTTTCTGAATCAGTTCAGTTTGATTTTATTTATATAGCACATAGTTGTTTATTTAAACAGCCATGGTTGACCACACACACACATACAGACACACACACACACACACACACACACACACACACAGGACTTACGACATCATGGACGACACACTACAAGACACAGGGCGTCATCATCACACACACACACACACACCACAACACACACAGCAGCACGCAAACATCACACACATGACTTTATACACACCACACACACACGTCACACTACACACAGACACAACACAGTACACACACACACACACACACACACACACACACACACACACACACACACACACACACACACACACACACACACACACACACACACACACACACACACACACACAGATATACAAATAAGGACATTGTAAAAAAAAAGCGATAGATAAAGTGGCGTAAGGCACATGGCAGCTAGAGTGCAAACTGTTAAATAAACAAATGTGATATGAGTGTAGTGCAAAAGAGCTTATCAGTCTGTTAAAGTGATAAAGAGTTAAAGTGGTCCTATATGGCTCAGTGGTAGAGCATTGCGTCAGCAGCGCAAAAGGTTGTGGGTTTGATTCCCATGATCACACATACTAATGAAAATGTATAACCTGAATGCAATTGTAAGTCGCTTTGGATAAAAGCGTCTGCTAAATGTAAATGTAAAGAGCTCAGAGAACACTCTTCAATTAAACTGTCAGAAGAGGTAGTTGGCAGTCAATGTTTTATAAGGGAAGTGATCAGTACAATGACTGGTGTGGGTCACAGTTTGTAAGTGGGAAGGGGGTGAGGGGGTGGAAGGTCCTGGGGGTGTGGGAGCTGGGGGGGTCGGAGGGGGGGGCAAGGTCGGGATGGAGTTTAGCTTCCTGACAGCCAGATGGATGAAGCTGTCCTTCAGTGTGCTGGTCCTCGCCTGGAGACTCCGCAGCCGGGTGTGTCGGGTGTGTCGGGTGTGTCAGTGGGTGGGTGTGTTTCACCTGCAATGCTGAGGGCTTTGCGGGTGAGACGGATGCTGTAGATGTCCTGGAGAGAGGGGAGAGAGACACCAATGATCTTCTCAGCTGCTCTCATTATTCGTTAAAGTGACTTGCGGTAGGACGCGTTGCAAGCATCATACCACACAGTGATGCAGCTAGTCAGAATGCTCTCGATGGTGCCTCCGTAGAAGGCGCACATGACGGGGCCGGGGCACTGGCTCTTCTGAGTTTGCGGAGGAAGTAGAGACGCTGCTGTGCTTTCTTGGCCAGTGCTGCAGTGTTGTTAGTCCAGGAGAGGTCCTCTGTGATGTGCACACCCAGGAACTTGGTGCTGCTCACTCTCTCCACAGTCGCACCATTGATGGCCAGAGGAGCATGTGCACTCTCCTGAAGTCAAAAATTATGAAGTTAAAAATTAAGAGATATCATCAGGAAACATAGGGTTAGTACCTGACTGATGGAACCGATGTTCCTGACTGATGACGAAGAATCAACAGAGCCATCAAGTGTTAGACAGTGTTCTAGGTTATTACTTGTGGGGGTTTTAGGTCCGATAATTAACACCTCTGTTTCTTTCAGAATTTAGCAGTAAGATATTACTCGTCATCCAGTTTTTTATATCGACTATGCATTCCAGAAGTTTCTCAATTTGGTTTGTTTCACCGGGCCGTGAAGAAACATAGAGCTGAGTATCATCAGCATAACAGTGAAAGCTAACCCCGTGTTTCCTGATGATATTTTCCAAGGGTAACATTTAAAGTGTGAAAAGTAACGGCCCTAGTACTGAGCCTTGAGGTACTCCATACTGCACTTGTGATCGATATGATACCTCTTCATTCACTGCTACGAATTGATGGCGGTCAGATAAGTATGATTTGAACCATGCTAATGCACTTCCACTAATGCCAACAAAGTTTTCAAGTCTATTCAAAAGAATGTTGTGATCGATAGTCGAACGCAGCACTAAGATCCAGGAGCACTAATAGAGAGATACAACCACGATCAGATGATAAGAGCAGGTCATTTGTCACTCTAATGAGAGCAGTCTCAGTATTATGAGATGGTCTAAATCCTGACTTGAAATCCTCACAGATATCATATTTTCTCTAAGAAGGAATATAATTGTGAGGATGCTACTTTTTCTAGTATCTTTGACAGAAAAGGGAGATTTGAGATCGGTTTGTGATTAACTTGGGGACATATTCTAAGGACAATGACAAATTAATAATAGCCAAAAGAGGATCCATGACTTCTAGAAGCTCCTCTTTTAGTAGTTTAGATGGAATAGGGTCTAGCATACATGCTGTTGGTTTAGCTGATTTAACAAGTTTATACAATTCTTCCTCTCCTATAGTAGAGAATAAGTGGAATTGTTCCTCAGGGGATCTATAGTGCATAAATTGATGTGATACTGTAGCAGACGGCCGCATGGTTACAGTTTGATCTCTAATAGTATAAAGTCATTACTGCTGTGCTGTTGGGAAATGTCAATGCCTGCTGATGCTTTGTTTTTTGTTACAGTTTTTCTCAATTGTTTACACACAAATTCTGGTACTTGAGACACAATGACCACAACATGTAACTCATTCACCAACCCCCTGAACCAATTCTGCTAAACTACAAGCACAGTTCCTGCTTTACACTCAAATTGCAGTTCTAAAACACACTTTTTTCAAAACACTACACAATTCTCTGCTTTTGGCACAATTTTCATGCAGAAAATATCTTGTTTTCACAAGGAACACACTGCCATTCAAATATGCACACTGACTCATCACAAGGGCAAACACCCGTCACACAGTTTTACAATTAGCAATCAGAGCTTTAGCATAAAAGGGCAACAGGTGAGCTCTTCTGTTTTGGAGCAATGGATGCCAACATTGGAAACAGAGGCAGAGCCAGAGGAGTGAGAGTAAGAGGAGGAGGACGGGAGGACGAGGAAGGCCAAGGACCGTAATCTCTGATGAGATCCGAGCCACTTTGGTTGATCATGTGGTCAACCATGGTCTAACAATGAGGGAGGCTGGGCAAAGAGTACAGCCACATTTGAGCAGGTACACTGTAGCATCCATCATCCGGACTTTCCCAAATGAGAATAGGTAAGAAATCTACTCTCACTAGAAAACTGCAGTACTGCATATCAATACAGTACTCAATGAGTACAGTAGTACAGTATTGCCTGTGGACTGTTCTGTAGGACTGTAAAAATACTGTAAAGTATGTTTCAAGTATTTAGGAAATGTATACCTACTTTGTATTTACAGTATTTTACTATTTGTTTGGCAGAACTGAAAGATTACCAACACAAGGTGGTCGGGAACGTGTTCTGTCTCCTGAACAGGAAACTGAAATCATGAACATGGTCCTAGAAAATAACGCCATAACATTATGGCAAATACAAAGAAAAATAATAGAAAACAATAACATGTTTCAAAATATTGATAGGGTAAGCTTATCAACACTGGACCGTGTCTTGCACAGAAATCATCTCAGGATGAAGCAGGTCTACAGGGTGCCATTTGAACGCAATTCACAAAGAGTCAAAGAATTGTGATATAACTATGTGCAAGTGAGTCCCACACTTGATGCATACTCTCAACACTGTATACAGTAAATTCTTCTGTTGTTTTGTATGTAGTGTATGTGCAACTTTGCGTTGGTTGGGAATGGGATGTACACTGTGTACATTGTTTTTGCGGGAAAAATAAAATAACATTTTACTGTGTATTTGTGTGTTCTGAGTATAAAAACAATATTCTCAAATATTTTACAACACACTTATGTTTGTACTGTCTGTAGTAAGTGTAACACTGAACCAAAAAAAGGCCTAAGTCATTATGATGAATGGAGAAGAAGTGTTTTACATTGAGCACATCAGTGTTCAGCTGGTTCTTATAAATGTCTATACATATGATGGTTTGTGTGTGTCATTTGAAAACAAAATCCCATTTTGAGAAGAAATAACATTGTTTGGAATGTAAAGTTTCATTTTGAAAGAGTTCTGAGAATATGAGGCATGCTTTCAGAAAATGTGTGTAAACAATTGAGAAAAACTGTAATTTAGCCACTGTATTGAATAAATATCTGTGGTTATGTTTGTTTTCTACTAAAGGGGACGAAAAGTAATCAGATCTAGCAGTTTTTAAAACGTTTCTGTAGGATAGGGTACTTTCCCACCAAGCAATATGAAATACCTCTAGTTTAGTTTTCCTCCAGCTGCGCTCCATTTTCCGGGCTGCTCTCTTTAGGACGCGGTGTGCTCATTATGCCATGGTGTTGGACTCTTTTCCTTAATCTTCCTTAAGTGTAAAGGGGCAACCGTATTTAAAGTGCTAGAAAAGAGAGAATCCATCGTTTCGGTTACATCAAGTTTTTCTGCGCTGTTGGATATGCTGGGAGATAAATCAGGAAGATTACTTGGAAGGTCAGGAAGGTCTCTATGTGCTGAGAATTAACTGACTTCTGTGACATGAAGCGGCTAGCAGACGGTCGGTTTAGCCTGTCTGTGTGCCATATTTCTATGAGAGAAGAGCGGCACCACCCCTGGAGGGATGAAGACCATCTCTTTTCAACAGGTCAGGTCTACCCCAAAAACTCGTCCAATTGTCTATAAAACCTATGTTATTCTACGGGCACCGATTAGACATCCAACTATTGAGTGACAACAGTCTGCTATGAATCTCATCACCCCGGTAAGCAGGGAGGTTACATGGAAGAGTTTTGACGCTATATTATTGATTGTTTATGTTGCTAATGGTGCTGTGCAGTGAAACACAGCAGTCATAGCCATGCTTTATCGTGAATAAAACACAGCTGTTGACCAATCAGAATCAAGAACTGGAACTAACTGTTTTATAATAAACAATAAGCCCTGTGAAGCGGAGCTTTACAGTGCATTTAGAACAGCTTAAGGGGTTGTAGTCACTACATTATTGTAGTCTTAGCCTTTCTACATTTACTGTAAACCAAGGCTTCACGTGGGCTTACTGCTTTATTTAACCCATCCTGTGTGAACAGATCATCTCTGTGTGTGTGTGTGTGTGTGTGTGTGTATGCGTGTGTGTGTGTGTTCATGTGTGTGTGTTTGTGTGTGCGTGTGTGTGTGTGCTTGTGTGTGCATGTGTGCGTGCGTGTGAGTCTGTTTGTGTGTGCGTGTGTGTGTGTGTGTTCATGCGTGTGTTTGTTTTGTGTGTGTGTGTGTATGTGTGTGTGTGCGCGCGTGTGTGTGTGTATTTGTGTGTGTGTGTGTGTGTGTGTGTGTGTGTGCGTACTTTCACTGCTGAAGAGCAAGCGGCTGCTGAAGTGGATTCGCTTTTTTATAGAGTTAACAAAAGTTAACAAAAGTTATCATGAGTATTTTAATGTTCGAAGCAGACTTAATAACAAATGTAAGGATAACAGGAAGATTTTAAAATGAGCCGCTCATTCATATTATTCGTACGATCTTACCTTCACGCAAATAAGAGGCAAAATAGGCGCAAAGGGGGCGGAGCTACATCAGTTCTTTATAGCCCTGCTAAAAAAAATAGAAGCCCAATAGAAACCATCACATGGTTTTCATTAAAATACCATTATAAACCATTAGCTTTTTCCAGTAAAACCATTACAAAATTCCTTTTTGTAGTGTGTTTTGGGCATTTATTCCAATAGGATTTAACATCCCATCAATAAAATCCATCACATACCAGTAGACACCATTATAGTTTCCATTAAAACCAATTATAACCATTAAATACATTACATTTTCTATTGTGTTTTGGGCAGGGTTCTATTGTTGTTGTTTTTCAGCAGGGAGCAGTGTGTCTGAATTCATAGCTTTCAAAAAACAGTAGATGGAAAGTCTGCGGATGAGCTACTGCCCCGACACAGAAGTGAGCATTCGATAATGGTCCAGACCTATGTTCAGATTCAAATGTAGTGCCTGCTCAGACAGTACGTGATTTTCACCGAATGTCTCCCTCGTCTCACACACCTGATTGAAGTCTTCAGCTCGTTAGCAGACACTGAGAGCTCAACTGTGTGTCTGAAGAGAGACAGATATAATGTGCAGTGGTGGGCCTCTGGGACCGTTTGAAGACCTCTGTCTAAACCAACACAAAGTGTTTCTCTTCTCATGTCATGGGTAAAAAACCTCTACACTAACAGACCTAAAACATGAAAGTCACACATGCAGAGAGACGTGTGTCACACACACACACACACACACACACACGTCGTTATCTGTCTGTGTGTGACTGCAGTATCTGAACATCTCTCCTCTGTCTGCTTAGCTTCTTTTCAACTTCATGAGACTAAACAAACCCACCGTCTGTCTGCAGCCTGAACACAAGCAAAACAACACACACACAAACACTCACTCACTCACACTTTCTTCTTTTATTTGGATCCACAAGGCAAGCAACAAAAACAGAATCCAAATACTTAGGGAAGTAAGTTTGCAGAATGACAGGTACACATGGCTAACATACATTCACAAGGCCTTAGATGTAGGACATTCAAACACTCAAGGATAGACAAAACATCTCCTTTCCATATTTGCATACTCCCAATAATGGCTGAAACTGAAAAAATTTAGCAAGTTTTTTTCCTTGCTTTTTTTGCAATCCACCCAACTGCAGTCCTTTAATCACATTCTTGTGCACGTGACCTAAACTTCCAAACACTAGAGTAATTAGCTTGCACTGATAGTCAAGTTGATGGACGGCTTCAACCAATGGTTGATATTTCAGCAATTTGGA
>CM049830.1:35625640-35675640 GCA_027422435.1 Schizopygopsis pylzovi | reverse complement strand
CCTCACTCCACGACCCTGCTGGAAGAACGCAGTCCTGCAATTACCAATTTTGACTGCACATCTACTGTTTCTATACATGGACTGTATAACATCAAATGTTTTTCCACCAATGCCAATTTGTAATAATTTGTATAGTAACCCATCATGCCAAACAGAGTCGAAAGCTTTTTTTAAATCAACAAAACATGTAAATATTTTTCTTTGTTTGCCCTTTAGATTTTTGTTAATTAGAGTGTGGAGAGAATAGATGTGGTCGGATGTGCGTTGTTTCGGTAAAAAGCCAATTTGTGATTTATGTAGGATGCTGCGTCTTGTAAGGAATGTCACTATGCGGTTGTTCATTATAGTGCAGAAAAGCTTTGCTAGGTTACTGCCCACACAGATACCACGGTAATTATTGGGATCGAATTTATCTCCTTTTTTATATATTGGAGTGATGAGTCCTTCAGCCCAGGTCTCAGGGAAGTCCCCCGAGGATAAGATCAGGTTGAATAAGTTTGCCAGAGCTTGAATTATGTAAGGACTGCTGAGTTTGAGCATTTCATTACTGATGTTGTCTTGTCCACATGCCTTCTTTAATTTGAGTTTTTTAATGTGCTCTGTTATTTCTGATGTTGTTATAATCATGTCCAGTGGGTTTTGGTAATTTTTGATCGTTTTCTGTAACTCTTCTAGTTTTCTCTTTGTGTTAGTTTGGGGCTGGTTGAGTTCTGGTTCAAGTTGTTGGTAAAGGGTTTTAAAGTAAGACCTCCAGATTGTGCCGCACTGGAGAAATGGCCTTGATTTGGGGCTTTCAGATTTTTTAAAGAGATTCCAGAAATTGTTTTGGTCTATTGATTCATCTATTTCGTCAATTTTAGCTTCATAATATTGATCTCTTTTGTTGCAGATGAGCTTTTTATAATTTTTCAGACAGTCGGAGTAGGCGAGCCGTAGCGTCTGATTGGTCGGTTCTTTATGCTTTTTGTTAGAAAGTTGTCGAAGGTCTTTTCTGAGACAAGTGCATTCATTATCAAACCACATATTCTTTTTGATTTTTTGTTTGTTTGTTCTATGTTTGTTTGGAGGTTTAGAGTTAGATATAGTGGTTAAAGTTTGAAATATATGAATAAGATTGGATGTAGCTGCGTTTATTCCATTAATATCTGGAGTGAAATCTGTGGACATAAAGTGGTCCAGCATGTTGAGTATAACAGAGCTGCTCATGTTCTCTTTGAATTGTTCAGCATTAGACTGGTTCCATCGGAGTTTGGGTTTTAAAGGGAACAGTTTTTCATGTTTGAGGGGAGCGGTACTGACCCGGTCAATTGACTGATTCAGGTAAAGGACTGTTTGGCAGTGGTCAGAAATCGGGAGTTGAGGTCTAACTATAAAGGCATTAATAAAGTTTGGGTCTATGTCTGTAATTGAGTAATCGACTACACTGGCTCCTAATCTGGAGCAATAGGTGAATCTACCTAAACTATCTCCTCTGGTTCTGCCATTAATGATGTACAGCCCTAAACCTTTACACAGTTTTAACACTTGTTTTCCATTGGTGTTGACTAAACTATCATAGCTGTTTCTTGGTGTGATAACTAATGAAGAATGAAACGTGGTGTCATTGGATATGTGATTATTATCTACAATATTTACATAATCAATTTCTCTTCCGGTCCTGGCATTTAAGTCTCCACATATGAGAACCTGTCCTCTTGACTGAAAGTGCAAGATGTCAGTCTGTAGCTGTAGAAAGCTTTGCTCGTTGTAATAGGGAGAGTCGTGAGGTGGAATATAGAGTGCACAGAGGTAAAGATTACGCTGTGATATGACTGATTTCACTTCAAGCCAAATAGATGCATTTTCAATTTTAACAATTTTTATCAAGTGCTTCAAATTGTCTTTGTGCCAAATAAGTATTCCACCTGAGTCACGGCCATATTTAATTTGAGATTTTTTCAATGAAGGAACAATAACTTCTTTGTATCCTATTGGACAATGTAAAGCCTCATTACTGCGACACCACGTTTCATGAAAGATACAAATGTCCATATCTGTTACACTGCTGAGTAAGTCTTGGTCTGCAGACTTGTTACCGAAAGTAGAAGAGTGCAGACCCTGTATATTCCAACAACTGATTTTAAAAGACTTCATGAATAGGTTTGTGTGTAAAGTGTGTGCATGTATATGTACATGTATGTAAAGGTGTGTGACTTATATCATGAGTCTGGAGCAGACGGTGTTCAGCAGACGTCTTATGTGGTTGAGTTCTGCAGCTGCAGGGTTTTGTGGTCGTTGAACTGCCGCCGCGTAACTCTTGTGTTGTGATGGCGGTCCGGCGGCTGCTCTGGGCTCTGTTGGAGGATGAGGGCTTCTTGTTGGTTGAGGGCTTCTTGTTGGAGGATGAGGGCTTCTTGTTGGAGGATGAGGGCTTCTTGTTGGAGGATGAGGGCTTCTTGTTGGAGGATGAGGGCTTCTTGTTGGAGGATGAGGGCTTCTTGTTGGAGGATGAGGGCTTCTTGTTGGAGGATGAGGGCTTCTTGTTGGAGGATGAGGGCTTCTTGTTGGAGGATGAGGGCTTCTTGTTGGAGGATGAGGGCTTCTTGTTGGATGAGGGCTTCTCTTGTTGTTGGAGTTTCTGCTGTTTCCCGGTGTGTTTCCAAGGGCTGTGCTTTTCATCACTCTGGCGAAGACTTTCACTCCTTGCTTGTTGAGATGCACATGGTCATACATATGATGTGGCCGTATATCTTTGTGATGGACGAGATGAACATTAGGAATAAGTGCACAGCTTCTGGAGAGTTCCACATTGTTTCCATGAATCACGTGGAATGGGACATCAGTGCGTGGTAGTAATGCGGACAGAGTTATTCTTGCCTCTGGGAAACGTTGAGTGGCTCTGATTGCCAGCTCTCTCATCACAGGAGCCACATGGCCCTTCATGGCCCTTAAATCATTTGTCCCTGTGTGAATTATGATGTGTTTACAGTTTTTCTTCAGGTTTTTATCAGACAGGATCTGAAAAGCACTTTTTGTGTTTGGGCACCAGATTTTCTGGGCCATCATATTTGGGAATAGTAGTTTCTCATTGACATATTTCCCATTCGAGTCGATCAGGATAAGAGCCTGTGTTTCTTTGGGGTCCTCTGCGGTGGAGATATCAATCTGATTAGCTGGATCATTCGAGCTGTGAGACTCTCTCTTCATGGCTAGTTGTTCAGTTTTAGGAGTATTCATGAGGATCTCTGGTTCAGGAGAAGTCTCTTTACGTGCGGGAACAGAATTGAGTTTTTCTTTCAAACTGTTAATGAGTTTATCCTTGGTGTGGAGTGTTGACTTCAAGGCAGAGAGCTCCTCTTGCATTTCTGCTCTGACTTCTTTTAGCTGTTTTCCTAAGGTTGATTTTATTTCCCTCACTTCATCTTTAGTTTGTTGAAGCTCCTTTGACATTTCTTCTCGGTCACTTTGCAGATATTTGATCTCTTGTCTCAAATTCAATATGTCATTTGTAAGTTGTTCCATGTTGTTGTTGCTTAGGTGGGAGAGAATGAATTCTTTTAGCTCTACTACCTCTACCTCCAGGAGTGAAAAACTGTCTTTCATTCTTGACACTGAGGTTATGGTTTTTGGAGTCATTACGATCTTTTGGTCTGATTTTCCAGGGGAGGTATCAGTGTTTGGATCCTTGTTGTTAGCTTGTGTGGGATCATCATCTTCATCATTGTCAGACAGTGCAAGTGTTTTTTATTTCTTCAAATTTTTCAATGAAGACTTTAAGAGCAGACTCTGATCCTTGTATCATGACAGTGCCATTCTGATACAAGTTTAAGGTCAAAAATCTTGTTTCGTTGTTATTTTCAATATCTTCAAATACTAGGATTTGTCTGCCTTTACAGATGCCTCTTTTCTTGGTGAAGGGAAAATGTTGACAGAAAGCAGTGTGCCATAAAAGGCTGTGTTCAGAGTAGAAGAGCAGGTTAGTCAGGACACTGTGGTCTTGGTCAGCAAACAGTGTGTCCGGTGTGTCCTTCGTCTGCTTCTGTCTGAGGAGTTGCCTGGATTTCTCAGAGCTCTTCTGAGGGTATGTGAAGGGGCGGGGCCAAGATGCACTGGCCATGGTTGATTTAGAATGTAAACAACCAACTGAATTAACTGCCAGTGTTTTGTTTATTTTCAATTGCTCAGGATACAAAGTTATTAAAAATGAAAAATAAGTTAAAACGTAGGGAAAAAAATTTACTTATACTGATTCAAAAAAAAAAAAAAAAAAAAGAAATACAATTCCAGTTGTCCAAAATGTCTCTTTGTGTTGTTTCTCCAAGTAAAAGCTCACTGAGAGCTATACAATAGCTATGAAATAACAGTCTTATTTAAAATGTCTTTACCTTTCTTCTTCTGTAAGGTTTTTCTTAGTTGTTGTTTGATATTATCTTTTCCAACATGAATACCTTCTTCTGAAGACAGTTATCCTGTGATTAGCTGTGATTTGCTTCTCCTGAACATCCCTCAGATTCAAGTACGGTTAAAAAATAAATAAAGATAAATCCAAAAAATCCAAAATTCAACAAAAGATATGTCCAGATGTTGGTTTGTGTTGATTTAGCTACTTTTTGAAGATATTTGTAGATTATTATCTTCAAATTTTCTCAATTTTTCAGGAGCTCAGCTCATGTCTGACCTTACTGTAGAACAGTAGAAGTAGAACTCTCTCTCTCTCTCACACACACACACACACTCTTTCTCTCTCTCTCTCTCACACACACTCTCTCTCTCTCTCTCACTCACTCACTCACTCACTCTCTCTCTCTCTCTCTCTCTCTCACTCACTCACTCACTCACTCACTCACTCACTCACTCACTCACTCACTCACTCACTCACTCACTCACTCACTCACTCACTCACTCACTCACTCACTCACTCACTCTCTCTCTCTCTCTCTCTCTCTCTCTCTCTCTCTCTCTCTCTCTCTCTCTCTTTCACACACACACTGTCTCTCTCTCTCTCTCTCACACACACACACACACTGTCTCTCTCTTTCTCTCTCTCTCTCTCTCTCTCTCACACACACACACTCTGAAGGGTTATCTGCGGCCTGGTAACAGGTGTGTGTGTAACCGTGACTCTGTTTGTGTGTGTCAGGTGTGTGTCAGAGTGAAGACAGCAGTTCACCGGAGGAGGACGAGCGAGCGTGAGTTCACACAAACTTCACACTCTGTGTATAATGTATAATATATAATTTAATATATAATGTATATTAAATGTATGTGTCCCCCTTAATTTAAATGTAAAATGTATTCATAAATGCAATTAGAATAATTAAACATAACACGACTGATACAATCTCTTAAAATCTGAAAAAATTGAATTTGCACGGCAGAAGAGGCACAGAAGCTGCATCTGAAGTGGCTTTTCTATGTATTTACACACACCGTTTATGCATTAATAATGCTATAACATTAATGTATTAAATACAAAACATATTAAATATAGAAATATAAAATGTTGCACGTTATATAATGGAATTATACTTCAAATTTATACTTAAAAATGCATTTATTCATTCAAAGAACAAATTATTCTTTATTAGTGACTCACTGAATCATTCACTCGGGTGATTCGTTAAAGGGACAGTGCACCCAAAAATTTAAATTCTGTCATTAATTACTCACCCTCATGTCATTATCTTCGAAACACAAATGAAGATATTTTTGATGAAATCCGAGAGCTCTCTCGCTCCATAGACGGCAAGGATCCTAACACCATCAAGGCTCGGAAACGTAGTAAGGACATCGTTAAAATAATCCATGTGATATCATGTGTTAATAGTAATTTAAGGTCTTACGGGTCATTTTTGGGTGAACTGTCCCTTTAAGAATCGCAAAATCATTAAAAAACCAAACAGCCGGAGAAAAAACTGTTGATATTGACAATTTTGTGTCTAAAATATATGGAAATCATTCAGTGTTAGCTTAATTATTATTATTATTATTAATTCTCTATTTCAGACCCTTTGGTCCATATCACTATAAAAATAGAATACACTAAGGAAGAAAATGACATACTAACAAACATTCAATAATCACTTCTTAACAAAAATAAACATACAAACTTGAATTCCAGAACATTGAAGGATACCACTTATTGTGGGATCGTTATGATTGTATTTCTTGAATCATGTAAATAAGTTTGAATCACTTATCTTAAAGGGACAGTACACTCAAAAATTTAAATTCAGAACTACTTGAGGATGACAGAATTTAAATTTTTGGGTGAACTGTCCCTTTAAATTTAATCTATCCATTTAATGATATACCATTAGACGAAGTAAAAATAAGGCCAAATGAGTGTAGATGGATAAAAGAATGAAATCCCGAGGCCAGACAGATGTGCGCTCTACTGACCAGCACTGCTTTACTCCAGTGTGAACGTGGTTTACATCGACCGCTCCGGACAGAGGATTCCCGTCACGGCGAGGGTTGGTGATAACGCTCTTTACCTGGCGCACAAGCACGGCATTGAGCTGGAGGGTGAGTCCCAGCGCCTCTTCATCTCTGTGTGTTTGAGACTCGTCTGCATCTCTGTGTGTTTGAGACTCGTCTTCATCTCTGTGTGTTTGAGACTCGTCTTCATCTCTGTGTTTGAGACTCGTCTGCATCTCTGTGTGTTTGAGACTCGTCTTCATCTCTGTGTGTTTGAGACTCGTCTTCATCTCTGTGTGTTTGAGACTCGTCTTCATCTCTGTGTGTTTGAGACTCGTCTGCATCTCTGTGTGTTTGAGACTCGTCTTCATCTCTGTGTTTGAGACTCGTCTTCATCTCTGTGTGTTTGAGACTCGTCTTCATCTCTGTGTGTTTGAGACTCGTCTTCATCTCTGTGTGTTTGAGACTCGTCTTCATCTCTGTGTGTTTGAGACTCGTCTGCATCTCTGTGTTTGAGACTCGTCTTCATCTCTGTGTGTTTGAGGCTCGTCTGCATCTCTGTGTGTTTGAGACTCGTCTGCATCTCTGTGTTTGAGACTCGTCTTCATCTCTGTGTGTTTGAGGCTCGTCTGCATCTCTGTGTGTTTGAGACTCGTCTTCATCTCTGTGTGTTTGAGACTCGTCTGCATCTCTGTGTTTGAGACTCGTCTTCATCTCTGTGTGTTTGAGACTCGTCTTCATCTCTGTGTGTTTGAGACTCGTCTTCATCTGTGTGTGTTTGAGACTCGTCTGCATCTCTGTGTGTTTGAGACTCGTCTTCATCTCTCTGTGTTTGAGACTCGTCTTCGTCTCTGTGTGTTTGAGACTCGTCTGCATCTCTGTGTGTTTGAGACTCGTCTTCATCTCTCTGTGTTTGAGACTCGTCTGCATCTCTGTGTGTTTGAGACTCGTCTGCATCTCTGTGTGTTTGAGACTCGTCTGCATCTCTGTGTGTTTGAGACTCGTCTGCATCTCTGTGTTTGAGACTCGTCTGCATCTCTGTGTTTGAGACTCGTCTTCATCTGTGTGTGTTTGAGCCTCGTCTTCATCTGTGTGTGTTTGAGCCTCGTCTTCGTCTGTGTGTGTTTGAGACTCGTCTTCATCTCTGTGTGTTTGAGACTCGTCTTCATCTCTGTGTGTTTGAGACTCGTCTTCATCTCTGTGTGTTTGAGACTCGTCTTCATCTCTGTGTGTTTGAGACTCGTCTTCATCTCTCTGTGTTTGAGACTCGTCTGCATCTCTGTGTGTTTGAGACTCGTCTTCATCTCTGTGTGTTTGAGACTCGTCTGCATCTCTGTGTGTTTGAGACTCGTCTTCATCTGTGTGTGTTTGAGACTCGTCTTCATCTCTGTGTGTTTGAGACTCGTCTGCATCTCTGTGTGTTTGAGACTCGTCTTCATCTCTGTGTGTTTGAGACTCGTCTTCATCTCTGTGTTTGAGACTCGTCTTCATCTCTGTGTGTTTGAGACTCGTCTTCATCTCTCTGTGTTTGAGACTCGTCTGCATCTCTGTGTGTTTGAGACTCGTCTTCATCTCTGTGTGTTTGAGACTCGTCTGCATCTCTGTGTGTTTGAGACTCGTCTTCATCTCTGTGTGTTTGAGACTCGTCTGCATCTCTGTGTGTTTGAGACTCGTCTTCATCTCTGTGTGTTTGAGACTCGTCTTCATCTCTGTGTGTTTGAGACTCGTCTTCATCTCTCTGTGTTTGAGACTCGTCTGCATCTCTGTGTGTTTGAGACTCGTCTTCATCTCTGTGTGTTTGAGACTCGTCTGCATCTCTGTGTGTTTGAGACTCGTCTTCATCTGTGTGTGTTTGAGACTCGTCTTCATCTCTGTGTTTGAGACTCGTCTGCATCTCTGTGTGTTTGAGACTCGTCTTCATCTCTGTGTGTTTGAGACTCGTCTGCATCTCTGTGTGTTTGAGACTCGTCTGCATCTCTGTGTGTTTGAGACTCGTCTTCATCTCTGTGTGTTTGAGACTCGTCTGCATCTCTGTGTGTTTGAGGCTCGTCTGCATCTCTGTGTTTGAGACTCGTCTGCATCTCTGTGTGTTTGAGACTCGTCTTCATCTCTGTGTGTTTGAGACTCGTCTGCATCTCTGTGTTTGAGACTCGTCTGCATCTCTGTGTGTTTGAGACTCGTCTGCATCTCTGTGTTTGAGACTCGTCTGCGTCTGTGTGTGTTTGAGACTCGTCTTCATCTCTGTGTGTTTGAGACTCGTCTGCGTCTGTGTGTGTTTGAGACTCGTCTACATCTCTGTGCTTTGTTACAATTTGTATTGTTAAAGGCGCTATATAAATAAAGGTGACTTGACTTGACTTGACTTGTTTGAGGCTCGTCTTCATCAGCTCGTCTCTTTTCTCAGGTGCCTGTGAAGCGTCTCTGGCCTGCTCCACCTGTCACGTGTATGTCAGCAGCGAACACTATGAGAAGCTCCCCGAGCCCAAGGAAGAGTAAGAATATTTCTGCATCTTATAAAATATGAAGTGCTATGCAGGCTATTTATTAAGACAATATTGGCTGATTAGACAGCAATGCTGACCCAAAATGCAAAATGTTTGCCTTCTCTCTCTCTCTCTTCAACGTTCCCACATCTCAGACCTCAAATACATTAAATAATACCCTGTTTAGACATAGTTTTTGAAATAAAGATTAAAAAAAATACTATACAAAACTTACTGGAACAACCAGGGGCCAGTTGCATAAACGTGTGTGCATGTGTGCGTGTGTGTGTGTGCGTGTGTGTGTGTGTGTGTGCGTGTGTGCAGGGAGGACGATATGCTGGACATGGCTCCGATGCTGCAGGTGAACTCTCGTCTCGGCTGTCAGATCGTCCTGACTCCGGAGATGGACGGCATGGAGCTGACGCTGCCCAAGGTCACCAGGAACTTCTACGTGGACGGTCACGTGCCCAAACCTCACTGAGCAGCGAACGGAGGAATGGCAAAGCACTGTGGGAAACCGCTGCTAGACAAGCCTCTGGTTAAAGGCTGATCGAACATCTCGGTGTGCAGGTACTTCCACGAGAAGGACTCCGGCGTGGCGCTTCATCATCCTTCATAGAACCACAGCATTAGAGATGCTATATACTGGAAACATCACCATCCAATTTCTCTCTCCGTTTTCTTCTGTATGAATAAAATGAAGCCCATCATTGTTTTTTTAAGACAATGCTCATCGTTTCACAATTCACTCAGTTTTGTAATTCCTGTTATCCTCAATGACTTGCTGTACCGCAGCAAAATATTCCTGTAGTACGATATCTTATCGATGAATGGAAAAATTAAAGATATGAATGATGCAAAATGGGCTTCATTTTCTTTTTCTTCGTTGTGTTTATGGTGAAATATGAGCTGGACTTGTTTCATGAGATCCACCAGAAACATTCCACAGTACAAGTAATTTGAGGCTTTTATGAATGTTAGCATGTTCAGACTCTAGAGGAAAACACATGAGTTATTGACGCCGCAGAGAGAGTAATGAGGCACGTCATCGTCTGAAAGCCTCTGCCAGGTCCAGCATATACAGCTTCTAATGTGTTTTACAGTAAGATAGCCGCTGTTAATAAACACACAAACCTGTCAAACGCACATTTCTCCTTTCTCTACTCAAGTCACTGTGTGCACACATTATTCAGCTGTCTGTAAAAAAAACACAAATCTGTTAAGTTTGTTCAGTAATAAAAAGTCAAGCTTGATTCTGATGTGTGAAAGGGTGTGTCATCATTAGTGATTAGGATGTAACCGAACCGGGTTCGATGACGCAGGACAGCCGAACAGGCACATGGGGGTGGGGGGGCATTTGGGGGCTCGAGCCCCTGCCCTTTTTCAAAATGATTCAAAAGTGACCCTCTCGGACAAATATCAATGATATTGTGGTCAATAAAACAATGCATTTGAATTCAAATCAATATGACAATTTGTACAAAAACTAAATAATCGCTCAAAAGTCTGAAAATTCCTGTTTATTTTAAGATCTGTCACTTTGCTATGCTATGTTGCGTGCGTTTTGCTCATAGACTGTAAAAAAAATGGACGTGACGTCACCCGTCGGTTTCTGAAGAGGAGCTCAAAGTGGGCGGAGCCGGTCGTTGCCATCTTGGCAGCGCGTCACGCCCGGATAATCGAAAGTGGGCGGGAGGTGGGTGGAGCTGGTTGTTGAAACCACGCCCACCTAACGCGAGGCAGCGGCAATCCACCTGTCACTCAAGTGGCCACGCCCTTAATTATGCAGCACTTTAAGGCTTAATATAATTTAAACGGATGAGTTGTAATAAAATTCACCCCCTCACAGTTATCACGAAGTGCAAAATTAGCGATATAGACCAAAACCACTTTTTGCACCAGACTGTAAACATGTTTTTTTCTGCTGTAAAGTTGGGGGGGGGGGGGGCCTCTAGTGGCCAGTCGATGAATTACAGTTTTAGTCACTCCACAGTCTGTATTTCACAGTCTGTTCGGAAACGTTCATTGGGTGCCTTTGGGTCAACGGAAGGAAAAAACAAACCAAACAATATTTTTTTTTTAAATTCATCAATGATCATTTATATATAAAAAAATCCATATATTACAAATGTAAAAATATTACTAAATTCATCAATGCCTATTAGTCATGAAGTAATAATAATAATACACCAACCAATAATGATCTGGCACAATATGTTCAAATTTCATTGGAAAATATGTGAAGTAGAGCGGTTATTTTCCGTTCTTATTCATAAATCGGTCGAACATGACATGGACCGACGAGAAAAATACTGAAACAACTGTAGCCTAATATTGTGAAATATTATTACAATTTCATTTTTTTCTATTTTAATATTCGTTTATATTATTTTAATCAAATATAATTTATTTGTGTGATTCAAAGCTGTATTTTCTGCATCATAACTCCATTCTTCAATGCATGGTCCTTCAGAAATCATTCTAATATGATGATTTATTATCAATGTTGGTAAACAGTTGTGCTGCTTAATTTTATTATTATTATTATTATTATTGTAACCTTTGTTACTTTTTTGGGGTTCATTGATAAATAAAATGTAAAAAAAAAATAACAGTATTTATTCAAAATAGAGATGTTGTCTAACCATCTTAAAATTTCTAACCATCTTATTTAAATCCTATGCTGAAAAATAGAAAAATTAAACCAGCTCATGCTCTGTAATGGTTTTAATGATGATGATGAGAATTGTATTGTTTTAATGGAAACTCTAATGGTGCATGTTGGTCTCTACTGCTAATTGGTTGTTTAATACAAAAAAACAATAACACGAAATCATAATGTAATATGTCCCAAAACACACTCCAGGAAACCGTTATTTAATTGTTTTAATGGTTGATATTTTGTACTGGTATTTGTAATGGAAATCATTAGGATTTCTGAGATGGTTTCTATTGTTTTGTCTCTGTTTTGTGATGTTATTTGCCATAAATGCGACAGGATTGCTGTAATATTGTGAGATATAGCAACTGTTTGTATTGTAGTTGTGGTGCGCCTATTTGGAGAAAATCCAGGGCCGTTTTTTTACTCCCAGTCCGTCCCTGAGCACAGGTGAGATCCGGGACACCTGCTCGTCAGGTCACGTGACAGTCGCTCTCACCTGTGGAGGATTGCTGCGGAGTCACAGCGGTGAGTGTATTCATCATCATCATCATCATCATCATCATCCTCCTCCTCAGGTCATACTGCAGCTGATGCTTGAGGAGCAGGAGCGCGTGCTGCTGCTGTGGTGCCTGCGCGTGCCAAGCGCGGGAGATTTACTGTTACATTGTAGCGGCTGCTGAGGGGAAATCCTGCGATCTGTTACATTGTGAGTTATTATGACGCTTATGAGCGGCGTTTGAAATATTATAGAGCAGAACTGAACTCTGAATGACTTTAATGTTTGTTTGGTTTGTTTACCGTCGGTTCAGATAATATAAACGTTATTCAAAACAGGCTACTTTTGATGTCATATCCAAACCACATTATCAATAATTCTGTTTAATTCTCTTTATATCATTGTATGTTTGGTGTTTATGAATGTGAGATGCGTTTTCAGTTTTCACAAAACTGAAAAATATTGGCCTCAGTGTTTATTTATTTACTAAGTACTACTTTTATTCAGCAAAAAGTGACAGTCAAGACATTTATAATGTTAAAAAATAATTTATATCACAATAAATGCAGTTTTTTTTTTACTTTCTATTTCTGACAAATAAAATGTATCAGTTTCCACACAATAATGTGTAGCGTAAATGTTTACAACATTGGTAATAATCAGAAATTTTTCATATTATTGTTTCATATTATTATGATTTCTGAAGATCATGTGACACTGGAATAATGATGTTGAAAATACAGCTTTAATCACAGAAATAAATTACAGCTTAACGCATAGAAAACAGCTGTTTTAAATCATAATATTTCGCATTTTTACAGTATTTTGGATCGAATAAATGTAGCTCTGGTGAACATAAGAGACTTCTTTCAGAAACATTAAAACCGTTGTGGATGCAGTGTCAGGGGAACACATTACAATTAACGCCAGTTAATTAATCAATTACTTTTTTTAAGTAACTAGTAAAGCATTGCTGTTTAATTAGTAAAACTGATATTACAAAAACAGATGCAGTAGCCTATTCCTCCAAATTAATAAAGCACAGTAAAATGCAAACTCAGAATATGGCGTAAATCTCCAACAATTGAATAACACCGATTATTATAACTATGTGTAGCAAAAAATACTAATATTTGTTTCTTTACAGCTGACGAGTGTTTAACGTTCTCTGCTACGGAGTTAAAGCTCAGGCGTATTCATTTCACTTTTTGGTGTGAAACGTGTTTTACATTTACCAAAAGTTTTTATGTTAAAAACAAACAAGCAAGCCAGGCCCAGATTTGAAAAGTAACGCAGAAGTAACACAATCAGTTACTTTTTCAGGAAGTGACGCGAGACTTTTAAAAGTAACTTCCCCGGCACTGTATGATGATACATTACATGTGTTCCGTATTTGGATGGATTTAGAATGTTCGTCTCTGTTGCAGTAAACCGATGAGAGAACATGAGCTCTTCTGAAGATGTGCAGCACCATCAGGTGACCCAGTCCACCATCCTCCTCCTGCTTCAGGAGGCCACCAAACTCTCTCCTCCAGCGGACGGCGATAGCGCGTCACATGTAGAGAAACCAGACACCGGGTCGCTCGTCCTCTCCGGCTGTAAAGGCTCTGTGGAGTCTGAGCAAAGCAGCAGCAGCAGTGCATGGGACGTGATGCGTCTGATCAACCAGCAGTGTGAGCGTCTGCTGCAGTCCGGCCACGAGGATCTCCGGCCATCAGACGTCAACGGGACGTCACCCGAGCGTCCCGCCGTTCTCCCGGCCGAGGCACGCTTCTCAGTCATTTACGAGATCGCCGAAGAACCCGGCGATCTCGCTGAGACACACACAGCGGATCACATCAGCGTCTCGCACATCGAGGGCCATTCTGAATCCGTTGTCCCATCCACAAGAAGTGATTGTCCGTCTGTCTGTCCTCTTGACTTCACTTCTTGTCTGTTGTCTGAGAGCGTGTTGAACGTCTCTGAATGCGTCTCACAGCTGACAGATCTTAATAATAATCTCTTGAATAAGGAGCGCAGACGGAAGCAGCCTCGTCCCGAGCGCTGCCCCGACCCGCAGGACCCCGGTGTGCAGGGCGTGACCTTCAGCATGACCCCGCTGCTGGACGCAGGACAGAGCCGGCTGGTCATCACCTCCAACTACAGGTGGAGCCGCTGAGGGAGTGAGTATGTGTGTTTCTGCTCCGTGAGGCTGATGTTGTGTCCTCCTCTGCTCAGCGAGGAGATCCGGCGCTGGAGGAGAAGCAGGAGCAGGAGCAGCCGGTGCCGGTCTCAGAGGAGCAGCAGCTCCGAGGAGGAGAGCGACTCCTGCGGTCTGTCCCGTCAGTACTGCATGCACACACACACTCGCATGCACACACATGCACGCACGCATGCACGCACGCACTCACAGACACACACACACTCACGCACGCACGCATGCACTCACACACACACGCACTCACACACACACACTCACACACACTCACACACACTCACACACACACACACACACGCACTCTCTCACACACGTGCACACACGCTGCACTGCACCCTCTCACACACACACACAGACACACTCACAGACACACGTACACACACGCACTCACTCACACACACAAACACACACTCACATACACACATACACACACGCATGCACTCTCACATACACACACACACACATGCACTCTCACACACACACACACACACACGCACACCACACACACACTCACTCACACACATACACTCACTCACAGACACAGTCACACACATCACACACACACACACAACTCACTCACAGACACACATACACACACGCATGCACTCTCACATCACACACACACACTCACAGACACACATACACACACATACGCACACACACTCACAGACACAAGTACACACACGCATGCACTCTCTCTCTCACACACACACACACACACACACACACACACACAGACACAGACACACACACAAACTAGTTAGTGCTGGTCAGCTCACTCATCACTAGCACTAGTGCTCACACTAACCAAACCTCCATCACTAAGTGTTACAGAGCAGCTCCAGACATGAATGATTCCCAAGGAAATAAGACTTTGATTTTGACGCAAGCAAAGATCCACCTATTTTACGTTTAATCCCAGTGGAGTTCATGCCGTCATGTTCCTCTGACTATAATTACATAATTTGATTCTGGAATTGATGATATAATATCTAAACAAGCTTGCATTCATAAAAAACGTTATCCAGAGTTTGACATTAAAGGGATAGCTATGTCATCAATTACTCACAAAGTTTATTTCTTCTTACGAACATAAAATATATTTTGAAGAATATTGTAAACCAAGCTTTGACGGTATCCAATGACTTCCATTGGATTTTTGTCAGTACAGTGGGAGTGAATGGGTGCCATCAAATATTCATCTACACATTTATGTCCAGCAGGAGAAAGAATCTCGTACAGTTTGAGGGCGTAAACGATGACAATGTTTGGATGAAGTCTCTTTTTTGTGTTTTTATTCTACATTGACGTCATAAACCGTGTTATTGATCGTTTTCAGTCACATGACCGCACAAAGCATCCATATAACTGCAGCACGATCCATAGATCATCTCTCAAAAGAATAAAACGGGTATTTCTGAACAAAATGCAAGTTTTGGCCATTTGCGATCCATATTGAGCACGATTTCAATCATAAGCAGTGTGACAAAACGTTAACGATCAAATTCAGTATTCACTATATTAATGATGCATAGTTTACACAGGCAAGCAAACGAGGCCGGAATATATATGAATATAAACCAAATCCAGTTTTCCTTCAAATGCAAGCCATTTAATGTGAAACTGTTTATATTCCAGCCTGCACAAAATATACATCATCCGTACGGTGTCCACTGAATCTCGCCTTTTAATATCTGTGCATTAGTACTTAATGAATCTGCGTCCAGACAGCTGGCGGTCAGTGTAGCACAGCTTGGTTTGCCCTCCAGGTGGACGCTCCCTTGTTTACTCCGTCTGTGTTTTGTGCTTGTGATGTGTTCCTCAGGGAGGAAGATCTGTGCGTCGTGCCGCACGAGGAAGACTCCTCTCTGGAGAGACGCTGAAGACGGGACGCCGCTCTGTAACGCCTGTGGGATCAGGTGCGCTGACCGCTTCATGTTGTGCATGACCGAATCTGACCTTTCCAACACGGCTCATGTTTGTTAGTTCGAGGCAGAGCTGGGTAGAAACTGATTTAAAATACTCGTAATCAGATATGGATTACATGTAGTATGTCTTTGTTAATCTTTCAAACTTATTAAAATGCTTATATGTGTCTCTGGAGCACAGAAGCAGTCATAAGCAGCACTTTTGTAGCAATAGACAACAATACATTTGTATGGGTCAAAATTATACATTTTTATTTTATGCCAAAAATCATTAGGATATTAAGATCATGTAAATATATCAAAACTTAATTTTTGATTAGAAATATGCATTGCTAAGAATTCATCTGAACGACTTTAAAGATGATGTTCTCAATATTCAGATTTTTTGACCCTCAGATTCCCGATTTATAAATATTGTTCTATCATAACAAACCATACATCAATGGAAATATGATTTATGTATAATTTATAAATCTCAATTTTGAAAAACCTACACTTATGACTGGTTTTGTGCTCCAGGGTTACATTCACATTATTTTTTATTAATAAATATTGTTCATAAATACGCTATTTGAGCATAAGAAACGACATATTGCTGATCTGATGCATGTAATTTAATTGCGAGTTCAGCGAGGACATTTGGATTCGTTGCCCAGATATGGAGACTTTCCCTGAAAAAGGGATTTATTTAATGAATCGTTAGCTTTTCATTAAACTCGCAGTTCCTTTACGAACCCTAGTTTGGGAAACCCTGATGTAATGATGTTCAATACACTTCATTACGATGAATGAACACGTTTTCTTACTCTCTGCATTTTTTACATCAAATAATCGGGTTGTCAAAAGTAATCTGATTATATTACATGAAATGTGTAGGTAATACGCATATGACCACCATTGTTGTCATGCAATCTGGAATCAATAATCTCCCCAGCTCTGGTTAGGGGTTTATGGAAAGCTGATGTGGTTCTGGTGCGCCGTTGGTCTCCGCAGGTATAAGAAGTATGGCGTGCGCTGTCAGCGGTGCTGGAACATCCCTAAGAAAGAAGCAAACACTAGCTCCACGTGTCTGAAGTGCGGCGCGGTCCTGATGCTGGTGGGACTCTCCTCCGATCTGAGATGATCTGAGGGTCTGTGGATGATGAAACCCGCTGTTCGTGACTTCATCTTCATATTTATTTTCTTTGTCACAGTCTCTGTGTTTGTGTTTGAGGTTTTCTGCGCTGGAATTAAATATAAATTGTATTTATAGTCCTTGAGAATTATTGCATGGATGCTTTATTATCTGATTATGAGTCGGTCAGATTAATATGCATGTTGTGCATCAGTTTAAATGTGAGTTTGATAGACGTGATCATGTTTTTTCCAAGGCGTCAGAGTTTTTGCTGATTCAGCCGTCACTCGTTAGCTCCTTTGCTCGTTATGTTCAGGTTTCTGCATCAGAATCTGATCATCCTGAGGCGTGTTTGAGTTATGAAGCAGAGCTGCTGGGATGTTTCTGTCAATCTCTGGCTTTTCGGTTGAGATTAGGATTTAGTGGAGAAAGAGAAATTAGACGAATGACTTCTCGGTGTTGTTTTATGTTCGCTCCCAAAACCTTTGTGTCCAAGTTCTCTGTTGTGTTTGTCTGAGGCGTTCCCAGACTGTTGTTGAGAAATTAAACCCGTCTGTTTGTCAGAACTCAACACTGGGACGATGACAGGGAACAAATAACAAAAAGTACAACTTTTAAACCTTGAAATATAATTTCACTCTCATCTCTCATAGTTTTCCATTGTCATGTGCGTTTATCCATTGTGTGTGTGTGTGTGTGTGTGTGTCTGTGTGTGTGTGTGTGTGTCAGTGTTGGGGAAAGTTACTTTTAAAAGTAATGCATTACAATATTGCGTTACTCCCTAAAAAAGTAATTCATTACGTTACTTAGTTACTTTTTATGGAAAGTAATGTTACTTTTGCGTTACTTTTTAAATATGAGCAGGGCTTGATTGTTTGTTTTTAATACAAGACGTTATATTTATAGCGAATAAAAAAGCCTTTCACACCAAAAAGTGTAATGAATAAACCTCAGACTGAAGGACGAGTAAATCACGTCTGTACAGAAGAACACAGGAGAAGTTCAACACTCTTCAGCAATAAAACACAACGAAGCACAATTGTTAGTGTATATAAAGTAGTTTTTGCTTATTAATATGGTTGAACTGATCATCAAAGGTCAGCAGCAAACGGTTAATAAAATGAGTTTAGATCAGGAGCGTAGCCAGAAAGGAGACTCTGGGTGTGCATCAGATAAACTGGGTGTGCCACATTTATTGTCAGATTAATGCGCAAAAAAAAACAAGCATGCTTATTGGGCATTAATATGTTAGTTTAACCATTTCATTTTTGTGTAGGTAGGCTACATGTGTCTGTTAACCTATTCTCCATTTTGGATGTCTTTGAAAATCACTATTTTATATCTGCAACAAAGTGAGTGTGTGTGTGGGTGTGTGTGTGTGTTAGCATGCGTGCTGTATATTTAGTATTATTAAACCTTTCATTTCTGTGTATGTCTCTGCTTAATAAACAGTAAGCATACAAACACATTTTTAAACCTTTCATTTCTGTGTGTGTGTGTGTGTGTGTGTGTGTGTGTGTGTGTGTGTGTGTTGACAGAGAGAGAGACAGTTTTAATGAATTCTCCATTATTAATGTGTTCTATTGTCAGCCCTGCATTTTACGTTGGCCTACCAGGGGTCTCCATCCCTGCTCCTGGAGAGCTACCGTCCTACAGATTTCAGCTCCAACCCCAATCAAACACACCTGAACCAGCTAATCACAGTCTTCAAGGCTACTTGTTAATTTCAGACAGGTGTGTTGGAGCAGGGTTGGAACTGAAATCTGCAGGATGGTAGCTTTCCAGGTGCTGGGTTGGAGATCCCTGATATAAACTCTTAAAAAGAGAAGACTTGCAAAGAGTATTGTCACCTGTCATTTATTTCAAATATCTATATCTGCAACAAAATATGTGTGCATGTATGTCCGTAATCGTATATGAGCGTGTCTGTGTGTGTATCTGTGTAAGCAAGCTTAATGATTATTAATATGATAGTTTAACCATTTAATTTGTGTGTGTGTGTGTGTGTTTCTGTGAGCCTATTGTCCATTTTCGATGAGTTTGTCTGAGGCGTTCCCAGACTGTTGTTGAGAAATTAAACCTGTCTGTTTGTCAGAACTCAACACTGGGACGATGATAGGGAACAAATAACAAAAAGTACAACTTTTAAACCTTGAAATATAATTTCACTCTCATCTCATAGTTTTCCATTGTCATGTGCGTTTATCCATTGTGTGTGTGTGTGTGTGTGTGTTGAGTGACTGCGTGTGTGTGTGTGTGTGTTGAGTGACTGCGAGTGTGTGTGTGTGTGTGTGTGTTGTGTGTGTGTTGAGTGACTGCGAGTGTGTGTGTGTGTGTGTTGAGTGACTGCGAGTGTGTGTGTTTGTTGAGTGACTGCGAGTGTGTGTGTGTGTGTGTGTGTATGCGCACTGACGGATCACAACTGATATCCATCCATATCCCAAATAATAAACCTAGAGCAAACACTTAAATATCGAAGAGCATAAATAAATCCGGTCTGTGATGTTCTCTCGTATTAATGTCTGTCGTCCTGGATTTAAACGGACTGTTGAGTCAGAAACAAACCTTGACGTTAATAAGCTTGAGATCAGAACGTTGCAGAAGTCATATTTACTCTTTATGAACTGAGAAAGTTGTTATCTCTGACATTTGAATCAACAGTTTAAATATCTACAAAATTCATGAATCAAGATGAATTTGCATAAGTAGAGTGTCTTAAGATATTCAGCCTTGTATCTAAATGATGTTGTTATTGAGCGCTGTAATGTTAGTATCTGTGAGTGTGCTGCTCTCCTTCTGAGTGATGCTGGAGTGAGTTCGGCCCTCGGCCCCTCCGCAGCGCGTTATGAATAATGAGTGGTCGTGTGCACACTTCGGCTCTGGCCAAAGCGCTCTGCATCGAGCCTCCAGCAGGAAGTGTGTACAGGAAACAGCTGTCCCTGACATCCTCCCTCTGCTGCTCCAGGTGCATCCTGGGTACTGGAGCGGTGCAGATACGGCTCTATCCGTCTCTGATGACTGTCGTGAGCTCTGGTGGATCTCGCTGCGTTTCACGCGAGAGCAGCCACGTGTGACGGCTATATTAATCGCTCGCGCAGGTGTGAGCAGCGCAGTGGTTTCTACGTCTTATCAAACCCAGTGATGTGTGACCGGCTCTCGCTGGAGATCATTTAGTCCTCAAACTGTGAACGAGAGCAGCACAGTAACCGCACACATGATCTGAGGAATCTTTCACACTTTAGCTCTTAGTGCTGGGATACAGAGTCAGTGCTAGCTGGAGAAATCAGCTGCAGGTGTGAGTTTGTGGTGAAAGTCTGTTAGTGTGTGATGTAAACATGTACAGTGTCACGAGTGTGTGATGACTGACTAGTGTTGTGATATCTGTTGTGTTCCAGCCTTCAGTGCTAAAGCTTTCATCACCGCAGCAGTGCCACATTTGAGCACCGCTGACACACACACACACACACACACACATACACACACATACACTCGCAGTCACTGAACACACACACACACCCTCAGTCACTGAACACACACACGCGGTCACTGAGCACGGAGACACACACACACACAGTCACTGAGCGCACACGCACACAGTCACCGAGTGCACACACACACACACACACACACACACACACACACACACGCAGTCACTGAGCATGCAGACACACGTACACACGTGCACACACACGCGCGCACACACACACAGTCACTGAGCATGCAGACACACGTGCACACGTGCACACACACGCACGCACACACACACGGTCACTGAGCACGCAGACACACACACACACAGTCACTGAGCGCACACGCACACAGTCACCGAGTGCACACACACACACGCAGTCACTGAGCATGCAGACACACGTACACACGTGCACACACACGCGCGCACACACACACACACACACACACAGTCACTGAGCATGCAGACATACACACTCACCCGCAGTCACCGAGCGCGCACACACACACACACGCAGTCACTGAGCACGCTGACACACACACCCTCAGTCACTGAGCACACACATGCGCACACAGTCACTGAACACACACACACACACACACACACACACACACACAGTCACTGAGCACACGCACACACAGTCACTGAGCACGCTGACACACACACCCTCAGTCACTGAGCACACACATGCGCACACAGTCACTGAACACACACACACACACACACACACACACACACACACACAGACAGTCACTGAGCGCACCCACACACACACCCGCAGTCACTGAGCACGCAGACGCACACACACACACACACAGTCACTGAGCACACACACACACGCACACACAGTCACCGAGTGCATACACACACACACCCGCAGTCACTGAGCACGCAGACACACACCCGCAGTCACTGAGCACGCAGACACACGCACACACACAGTCACTGAGCACGCAGACACACGCGCGCAAACACACAGTCACTGAGCACGCAGACACAAACACACAGTCACTGAGCACGCAGACACACACACACAGTCACTGAGCACATATACACACACATAGTCACCGAGCACGCACGCACAGATGCAGTCACTGAGCGCACACACACAAGCACACTCTTATTGCCCTAAATAATTAAGCCTCACTGATCTGCATCTTTGACACACGATAGTGTTTACATGGATGGAGGAAATGTGTCTCAAACACAAGTGTGTGAGTGTGTGAATTATGAAGAGCTATTTGTATATTGCACATGAAGTGTGTGTGTGTGTGTGTGTGTGTGTGTGTGTGTGTGTGTGTGTGTGTGTGTGTGTGTGTGTGTGTGTGTGTGTGTGTGTGTGTGTGTGTGTGTGTGTGTGTGTGTGTGTGTGTTTGTAATTCTCTCTCTCTCTCTCGTCCTCCTCATAACCCCCGTCTGCTGGTCAGAGTTACACAGATGAAAAGTGATTATCCATGAAACATAAACACACACACACAGAGAGAGAGAGAGAGTTGTTTATTGCTGCTTTGTTGCGTGTGTTTAGACAGGCGGACAATACGTTCGCTGTGATTTCTTCCCCGATGAGGAAACTCTCGCTGCTATAATTACATCAGTTTGCCTTTCACACCACGAGCCGACCGAGCCTCTGACCCCTGACGAGGAGCCGCTCATCACCACAGACAACATCTCTCTACTTGTGCTTGTGTGTGATCACAGGGTGCTCTGTTGTGTGTGTGTGCGTGCGCACTGGGGCTAGTTGTCACGCAGGATATATTACAGTGAATCTCTGGATTAGTGATTTAGCTGTTCCTTGTCTAATAACCAGTGGTGGACAAAGTACACAGATCAAGTACTTGAGTAAAAGTACAGATACGTATAATAAAATATTACTCCAGTAAAAGTAAAAGTACTGCTTTTTCAATTTTACTCGAGTGAAAGTACAAAAGTACTCAATTTTTTATGTACTTAAGTAAAAAAGTACTGATAGACAGATTTATTTTATATAGACTACTTTATTTAATTTTATATTAGCACATATTTTTATAATCATACTGCCCAAAATACCTGGGTTTTCCCCAAAATAACCCCTATATAGAGTCAAGATATATATGTTGTTGATATGGACTACGTTGATGAGAGTGATGTAGTAATGTTCACTGTGAAGCTTACACTGCCATGTACCTGAGAGAAAACAGATTTCACCATCTAATCTTCACCAGTAAGAAAAAAGTGTTTTAGAACTTGTTGTTTTGCAGAACGTCAGTTATATATGACATGAGAATTAGGCCTGAAATTAGGAAGAACATTTTAAGGAAAATCGAATTATATTTTCATAATGATTTTTTTTTCTTCTCAAACCTTGTCTGTGGTGTAAAAACACCCCTGGCCAAATGCCCCCAGAGGGCATCACTTCCCACTCTGATAATTACTGTAGTTACTATGTTCTGAACATCACATCCTTTCTTTTTCCCTCAGATGGAATCTATCTAGGTGGCTGAATAAAGATATTTGGACTTTATATCTAAAAATGTCCTCAACTTAGCACCAGCAAGCTTGTTAGCTAGACAGTTAGCATCAGCTAACAATATTTACTTATTTTCAGTATGGTTATGAATAAACATTCATATCTGTCTACTCGGCTAGTTGATCTAAACAATATAAAAATGTATACTGTTGATAAACAATATAAAAACAGACGTCACATAGGTCTAAATGCATAGCATTTTAATAAAACTGCTAACGTTACAGCAGCGGGGAATATGAACGTGCATGAGTTATTTTATTTAATCAGTGTTATTTTAATGTTTTGTTTTTTGACCTAAAACATAACGTTAGAGACACTGATGTTGATCTGTCTGCATTCAAGCATTTCAGTGGGCTTAAATAGATCACCCTTTACAGCAGATTTAGTTCACAAACAACTGACAGTTTTGACCTAAATATTATTTTCAGTTACAATAATTAATCCTAAAATTCGACATTAGTAACGTACTTTTCACAGCATCAGTAGCGCGCGCTCACGAGATCTCGCGGTTCTTTACTTGTGAGTTCAGTTCACTGAAGAAGACTCGCTCTAAACGGATCATTTGAATCAGTGAGTTTTCGACTCGAGAACAGCTGTAATCGGATCATTCAGATTCGTGAATGAATCGTTTGTGGCGATTTGCGAACGATTGAACAGGTTCATTGAAAAGAATCAGTTTGTTCATGAATCAGACACCGCTTCTGCGTCTCGGAGCAAGTGATGTATCACTAGAGTAACGATATGTTTTATGAAATGTAGTGAAGTAAAAAGTACGATCTTATGCTTTGGAATGTAGTGAAGTAAAAGTAAAAGTTACTCAAAATAAAACTACTCCAGTAAAGTACAGATACTTGAAAAATGTACTTAAGTACAGTAACGAAGTAGTTTTACTTCGTTACTGACCACCACTGCTAATAAGAGGAGAGTTTCTGAGCCGGTTCGACCCGATCCATGTAGAGTTAAACCGCTGGATGTCTGCTGGACTAACACAGTCCTCCGTCTCACTCACTTTTGTTTATTAGACACTATTTATTTGATATAATACAAATAATCAGTCACACTTTAGTTTGGGGAACAAATCTCTCTATTAACTGTGACTTGATAAACTGCTGATTTGCTGCTTGTTAATAGTTAGTAAGATAGTTATGGTTAGGTATGTGGTGGATTAATGCAAAGGCATTTTATGCAAATAAGTGGAAAGGCATTAATTAGGTTATGTGCTTTATTAATACTAAACTGCCAATATGCATGCTAGTAAGCAACTAAGTTAATAATGAGAGTTGATCCCAAAAGTTTTATATAATTATATCTGAATTTAGAGGGAAAATTAATATAAATGGGGGCAGATTCGCTCTTGAAGCTCTGTCGTGTTTCTGACTGAAGCTGGTCGCATGTATTTTTAGAAATGAGAGAAGCATTTCTCAGTGTGGTTAAAACTCATCGTCTTAATTTAACACGGAGGCAAATCTCCACAGACATGACAGCGAACTGCAGTCGACCGACCGTAGCACAGCTGCTGCACGCACACACACACACACACACACACACACACAACAGTCATACACACAGTCACACACACAGTCACTCACTCAAGCACACACGCACGCACGCACCACACACACACACACACACACACACACACACGAACGCATGCATGCTCACACACACACTCACACACACACTCATACCCACACTCATACACACACTCACACACACACACACACACACACACACACACACACACACACACAGTCACACACACAGTCACTCACTCAAGCACGCACCACGCACGCACGCACACACACACGAACGCATGCACGCTCACACACACACTCACACACACACTCAACCCACACTCATACACACACACACACACACACACACACACACACATCACACACACACACACACACACACACACACATCACTCACTCAAGTACACACACGCAACGCACACACACGCGCACACACACACGAACCATGCACACATACACACACTCATACACACACTCATACACACACTCACGCTGTCACACAAACACACACACACACTCATACACACGCACGCTCACACACAAACACACACACACACACACACACACACACACACACACACACACACACACACACACACACAGTCACTCACTCAAACACACACACACACACACACACACACACACACACACACTCACTCACTCACTCACTCACTCACTCACTCACACTCAGTCACACACACTCTCACACTCAGTCACACACACTCTCACACTCAGTCACACACGCAGTCACACACACACACACACTGATGAGGTAACACTGTATCTGTGATGCTGGACTGATTCTTTGTGTGATTCTGAAGTGGCTCTTTAAATGTGATTTCAATTGTTTTCATTGTAATAATAAAACACAGAAAACACACAATGTCTCTGCCGGAGCGTATCGACACAACAGGTGCGTGAGCACGTACAATTACTCTTACCCCTGTTCTTATGATAATCAATACAGATTATTGTACATTTGTATAAAAGCACCCAAACTCTTTCTGTGCAGCGTCAGCGGTGTTCACCTCCAGAGCATCAGCGAGGCGGCAGAAGACCTCGTGTGGTTTGTTCAGGTTTTATTCACAGGAAGATCATCAGGTAAATCTGCTTTTCACAACATGCCATCATGCTTCGAGCCCCAGCTGTGTTGTCATGTTACTCATATTTTATTTTATTTCTGTAAATGTATTGTTTATTTTTGTAAAGGTGACTTGTAAGATCACTGTAAGTATGAGAACTCTGCATACATGTGTTTTCTATTGTTTTTTATAGTAAATTTGTGAGTGAGTGAGCGCGAGTGAGTGTGCATGAGACAGTGTGCACGTAAGAGAGAGTAAGAGTGTGTGTGTGCGAGTGTGTGTGTGCGCGTAAGAGAGAGTGAGTGTGCAAGTGAGTGTGTGCAAGTGAGTGTGTGCGCGTATGAATGTGCACGTGAGTGTGCCCAAGTGAGTGTGTGCGCATGTGAGAGTGAGTGAGCGCGAGTGAGTGTGTGCGCGAGTGAGTGTGTGCACGTATGAGTGTGTGCACGTGAGTGTGTGTGAGTGTGTGCGTGTGTGTGAGAGTGAGTGCGTGAGTGAGCACGAGTGAGTGTGCACATGAGAGTGTGCGTGTAAGAGAGTGTGTGTGTGCGAGTGAGTGAGAGTGTGTGCGTGAGTGAGTGTGCACATAATAGAGTGGGAGTGTGTGTGTGTGTGTGTGTGTGTTGTGTATGTGTGTGCACGTGTGAGTGTGTGCGAGTGAGTGTGTGCACGTGAGTGTGTGTGAGTGTGTGCGCGTGTGAGAGTGAGTGCGTGAGTGAGCACGAGTGAGTGTGCACGTGAGAGTGTGCGTGCGAGTGAGTGAGAGTGTGTGCGTGTGCGAGTGAGCGTGAGTGAGTGTGCACATAATAGAGAGAGAGTGTGTGTGTTTGGTGCAGCTCAGTGAGGTCGTGATGAAGATGTGATGATGAAGATGATAAACATCAGAGTTCTCCAGAAGAAGAGACTAAATTCTGCTTCACTTTCAGTTCTGTACTTCAGTGTGAGAGAGAACTTTTACAATGTTGTTCAATTGTGATGCAAGTTCTGCTTCCTTTTGGTCGAGATCCAATAACCTTCAGTGTCTGAGGCTGACCAGAGAGCGAGAGAGAGAGAGAGAGACGGTGGTGGGGGGGGGCTCTTATCTCAGGACTGCAGGCACTTTTTTTACTCTTATCAGCATCAACACATTGTACAAGTACATCCTCCTGTCCAGCAGAGAGCGGAAAACACACTCTCTCTCTCTCTCTCTCTCTCTCTCTCTCTCTCCTCTCTCTCTCTCTCTCTCTCTCTCTCTCTCTCTCTCTCTCTCTCTCTCTCTCTCTCTCTCGTCCAATACTAGTTCAGCTCAACTGGTGTCCAGCTCGAGCAGCATGTCTGATGGTGATGGAGAGAGAGGCGGGCGCACGAGCATCACTTCTAGATCAGCGCATGTCCCAGTACTCCGTCATTCCTGCGGTGAGGTCCTCGCTCCGTGTCTCTGATCTTCTCTGAACGCTGCAGAAACTTGTGAAGAAGGGGAAGGAAGAGCGAGGGTGCGATCGCTTCACAGACGAGTGACCACAAGCACGGTGAGTGACCGACGAGATCTCGGGGATTTGATTCACGGCTTGTTCTTCACAAGCAGTGCTGACGCTCTGAATAACTTCATGCGTTTATTCAGCACAACAGATTAATTTGAGAGTCCTCGTAAACTGATGTGGACATTAAAAACTCAACGACGGAAACAGACGGTTGGTGACCATCAGAAAACACACGTGGAGCTTCTGGAACGTCCAGTGTGTGTGTGTGTTGTTCGGGATCGGACTGAAAAATAAAGCTGGTTAAAAACTGGACAGAAAGAGGAACAAAATGTGAGGAATAACAGCCGACGAAGCTTTTGCAGAAGCCTGTGTTGAGTCGCTCTTTGTGTCTACATTGATCGATTGATTCGTTGATCAATCAGTGACTGATCAGGACAGATGACAACAACACAACTAGATAGCAGCTCTTCCTGATGATCACACTAATATTAGTACCAAAGGCTGTGAAAGATCTAACCGTGAATCCTCTTCGCTCCTGATCTCATGATAATCAGTGTTTGTGTTTAGTTGGGACATGCACTTGCTCCTCAGAAGGAGCGTTCATGTCCACTGCATTAACTCATGAGTCAATGAGTCGTTCAGCAGTGAATGTGTTTGTCAGTCACTGAAGTGGAGTGACTCCGGATTCTCCTGCAGCGTGAACGCGAATCTTAAATCCCCTGTATAGGAGTTTGATGGGTGTTTACAAGCAGAGTGAACCTTTCTGGAACCTTTCTGGTCTGGCACGAGGTTGTTTCAGGAGTTCGACATGGAAAAATACGGGAAAAACATGCAAACACTAAAGTTTGACCTCTTTTTGTTTGAAATGACGTCACACCAGTTTGTGACCCTGGAGCGAAAAAAAACAGTCATAAGGCTCAATTTTGTAAAATTGAGATATATGCATCATCTGAAAGCTGAATAAATAATCTTTCCTTTGATGTATGGTTTGGACAATATCTGAAAATCTGGAATCTGAGGGTACAAAAAAAATCAAAATATTGAGAAAATCATCTTTAAAGTTGTTCAAATGAAGTTCTTAGCAATGCATATTACTAATCAAAAATTTAGTTATGATGTATTTACGGTAAAATATCTTAATATTCCAATGATTTTTGGCATAAAATAAAATGTATAATTTTGACCCATACAATGTATTGTTGGCTATTGCTACAAATATACTTCTTATGACTGCGTCTGTGCTCCAGGGACACATGTATTTTATAATAGAAATATTATAATATGACTTCAGAGGCTACTGTCTTGTTGTTTCAGAACCAAACAGAAATCTGCAGCGATGAGACGAAGCTGAGAGCATCAGGAGCGATCATCAGTCTCAGGTCATGATGGAGAAGAACGAGCCGTCCGCTTCGTCTCCATCTCCGCCCGTCAGTCCAGCTCGCTCCGGTTCCCCCGATGCTAACGCGGCTCGAGATGCAGAGAGCCGTACGGATGCAGTCGAACCCGAGGCCAGCGCAGCCGAGATGAGCCCCCCCACCCTCCCGCCTAACATCCCGGTCATCAGCCTGACTCACAGCAAACCCCCGCTGCCTGCGCTCTCCATGCTGACCGGCCTGCGCCTGTCCCTGCTGCCTCCACCCTTCCTGCGGACGCACCCCTTCATCAGCAGGTGAGGCCCGCTTACAGTGCTGTGATGCTGGAGATGGTTGCCATGGTGCTGCTGTCAGAGCTGGGCAGACTAGTTACATATCTGACCAGTCATAAGGGTCAATTTTTCGAAATTGAGATGTATGCATCATCTGAAATCTGAATAAATAATATTTCCAAATTACATTACAAAAACTGTAGCAAGTATCGTAATCCGTTATATTACACATTTTAGGGAATATAATCAGATTGCTTTATCAATTCAAGTTTATTTATATTGCGCTTTTCACGCTTTACAAAGAATTAAAGTCTCTACAATATATTAGTAGTAGTTTTTATCAGTGGTAGCTATGAATTTAATTTTATGCGGTAAAATCAACGTAATTAAACAGACGATGAACAGCAATGCTTATATGTTGCAATCAAACTTTAATTTAATGTTAATTTAAATAGGATAATCTTTCTAATTTACCATATCGGTATAAAAATGCAAATAAAATATATTCCATTCACTGTTATTGATAACATGATGTGCATTAAACTATATAATGTAGAAACTTTAATTTTCCGTAAAGCTGCTTTGCAACGATCGTGAAAAGCGTTATACAAATAAATTTAATTTAATTGAAAATTAAACGTTAAATTATATCATCAAGGCTTCCCAAACTAGAGTTCATAAGGGAATGCAGATTGATTGCCGGTTTAATGAAACGCAAGTAATTAAATCATAAAAAATTACATTACATCATTTAGAGACTTTACCAAACTTAGAGTTCATTAGGTATACATTTTGTCAGTAATGTGATTGCCGGTTTAATGAAACGCAAGTAATTAAATCATAACAAAAATTAATTACTATAAATCATTTTAAAATAAAATAAAACACATGAAAAAAATTTATTTTATGTTTACCGGCATACAATGTGACTATTAACAGCATCGAGAACCATAAACATGCAAATGTGATGGATAATTATTATTATTACACTTATGAAAAAAATTACATTTTATGTTTACCGGCATACCATGTGACTATTAACCAGCATCGAGAACCGTAAACATGCAAATGTGATGCATAATTATTAAAATATTTACTTTAAGTTATGCATTACATACATAAGCACATTTTCTTAATTTTAAAAGAATTAGTGAGAATCAATAAATTATGAATAGCTAATTTATTTTTGCTAAATTGTCCAAATATCGGTATCAACAAAAATCGTCTAATTATCTGTATCTACAAAAATCGTCTAAATATCGGTATCAGCAAAAAATCGTCTAATTATCGGTATCTTCAAAAATCGTCTAAATATCGGTATCAGCAAAATATCGTCTAATTATCGGTATCGAATAATTCCCCGAAATATAGAGAACTAGTTTGTTCAATATTGCACAATATCGGGGTAACACTTTATTTTAAGTGTCCTTGTTACATATGTTACATGTAATTATAATAATAATAAATTATGCATAATTACATGCAAGTAACCCTAAACCAAACCCCATTCCTAACTCTACCCATATAGTAAGTACATGTAGTTAATTAAAGTGAGAATCAATAAATTATGAATAGCTAATTTATTGCTATTGAGTGGATAATATGTAATCATGTAATCAATAAAAAGTAACTCTAGTCTGATTAGGAGTATTTTAAAATGTAACTTAATGTAATTTAAGGGTGTGCGATAAATATCGTCTGCGATAATATCGTAATTGTTGTTTAATGCCTGTTTTTTCTCATTTTCGCCAACCAAAAAAATATTTTAAACGTCTACAGCACTGTTTAGAGTCTCAATGGTTCGTTCCTGAATGAATGAATCATTTAAATAATTCGGTTCAGCCGCAATGACTCACTTGTTAACAGTGACTTGCTGCCACCTGCTGGCGATCTTTTCATTTTTAAAATAATTTTAGATATCAGTATTCAATGTTTTGTTTAAAATATCAAAACATTATGCATTAGTAAGTGCAGGTTAAAGCACTTTTTTTTGTTTGGTAACGGCCTAAATGTCGTCTTATGCTAATTGACTGATTCAATGTAACAATTTGACTCAAAATATGCACACTTTTAGAAAAAACGGCTTTATTAAAGCCCATAAAAGGTAAAAATAAATTATTTACTCATATGAAAAGATTCATTTCTATCACTGATGTGAACCGAAAACACAGAATATGAATAATATCAAAACTGCATCTGTGCACGTTAGTCTGATATCAGCACGATAACACACTCGGCAAAATATTGTCTAATTATCGGTATCGACAAAATAGCGTCTAAATATCGGTTTCGGCAAAAAATTGTGAAATTATCGGTATCGTAAAAATCGTCTAAATATCGGTATTGGGAAAAAAAATTGTCTAATTATCGGTATCGTAAAAATCGTCCAAATATCGGTAGCACAAAAATCGTGTGATTATCGGTATCGGCAAAATATCGTCTAAATATCGGTATCGGCAAAAATCGTCTAATTATCGGTATGATAAAAATCGTCTAAATATCGGTAGCACAAAAATTGAGTGATTATCGGTACCAGCAAAATATTGTCTAAATATCAGTATCGGCAAAATGTCGTCTAATTATCGGTATCGAAAAAATCCCCAAAATATCAAGATTTTTTTTTTTCAATATCGCAAAATATCGGGGTAACACTTTATTTTAAGTGTCCTTGTTACATGTTACATGTATAATAATAATAATAATAATAAATTATGCATAATTACATACAAGTAACCCTAAACCAAACCCCATTCCTAACCCTACCCATATAGTAAGTACATGTAGTTAATTAATATTACTCAGTACCTAAATGTATGATTACACCGTAACAAGGACACCTTAAAATAAAGTGTAACCATTTTTAGAATCTGATTATGTAATCCAGGTCACATGTGATCAGTTATTACCCAGCTCTGGTTTATATCTGGTGTTCTTGGTTGTTAAACCCGGTGGTTTCAGCTGCAGAAAGGGAAAATGGTTCAGAATGAATGGATCTATCCGAGCTGTGCACTGTAATGAGGACAGAGCGGCGACCGTCACGTTTGTCCAATCAGTGACAGACGCTCATCAAACACTCAGAATTGCTTTCATAGATTTATTTTCCTCCTTCAGTGTTTTCTCTCCTTCGCTCTCAGCTCTTTCTTCGGACCATCGGGAAGCTTCGGGATCGCTCGTATGAAGAGACGCCCGTCCACACACTTCGAACTGGAGCTCAGTGACGGTACGTCGTTTAATCTGTGTGTTGTATAAATGTATAAATGTGACATTTGTGACAACTTTTAGAGCGCAGTTGATTCTGAAACGCTCTGGTTGGCCATCAGTCATTACAGTTGACTTTCTTTTGGTGCATTTCTCATCCTTAGTATTTGCAAAAACGTATGTGCATTTCTCATAACAATTCGTACAAACGGCACCACACAATGGATTACATGCAAAAGCCTGTAACTTACTCGAAATCTTTATTATACAACGTATAGTTCGGGTTCTTGATTCTGATTGGTTGAGCCGCGTTCGATGCTGATGTCAATTACAAAGTAACACACACCTTTGTTTACATTTGTGTTGCTCGGCAACCACAACCGTTTCCGAGGAACTGCATTGTTTGAAGAATAATGTTTTTATTAATATCATTACACTTTATTTTCTTACCTTACTACGTATATGGAATAACCGTTATATAAAAGAAATAATCCCCATGAAGCCGTGGTTTACAGTGAATTTATAACGGCTAAGGGTTTTAGGCGGTCTAACAATATATAATTATAAATTCACTGTAAACCATTGGGCTTATTGCTTTAGTTCATCTCTTAAAATTAAGTATTTATGTCAATGAACATATCAGTGCCATCAGAATGAAAATTTCTTGTAATTTTTCACAAAACAAGATCTTAGTCGTTGTCAATATAACAGCGCTCTCTGTTGAGATCATATGATGAGATTTAAAGTTTCTCTTTGGAGTGTTACAAGCTGCGTAGATAAGATCCCTGAAGTTACAAAGACTAAAGTCTCAAAAACAGTAACATTAACATCTTAAAATTAAAGTTAAGACTCGATCACGGCCTCCTAAAACGGCGTCTCAAACACACGTCTACATCACGGTGTGCGTACATTTACATAACTCCGCCCAAACGTACACGCGATGAAAGAAGGCGAAGCTATTATTCTGGCTGTAGTGTTGTTCTGGAGACGCTGTGTTTCGTTGTGAACGAGAAACTACTTTATTTGGGATCCAAAAGAGGGCACGGCTAGAAATCAGTGGTTCAGTTATATTTACAACACTGTTCCAGAACAGAACACAAATATTGAAGTATGTGCAGTGTAATATACTGTGTCCTGAACCCAGAGGAGTGGCTTACAATGTAAAGACTGTTTCTATAAAATGGAGCGGTTCCAGCTTCTGACTCACAGCCTGTAAACATGTTTCTGCTTCTGACGATTCAGACGTGAGTTTTGAGCGGTGTAGAGTCGCGCTTGTTGTTTGTGTTTCTACGATCACTAATGCAGACATGGTAAAGACAGTATAAGTCATTACAATCAGTAATTATGTCCCCACTGGATGCAACAAATGCCTGGTTTATAACAGGTTTTATTGTTTTCGTCTCGTCGCGCAACGCATCACAATACGGTGAGGGGTGTAACATTCCGTCTCACGCTTGAGGTATCGGCCAATCACAACACACCGGATAGCCGGCCAATCACAGCACGCGTCGCTTCTCAGAACAATGAGCTTTGTAACAATCAAGACGGAGCAACACTAATGTACAGTATGTGGAAAATAATGTCTTATAAACGAATAAATGAATAAATAAACCTTATAAACTGTATTACATCAAATACACCAAATAATGTTATTTTTAGCAACATCATATGACTCCTTTAATGATGCGCTAATGACTAATGTTTTGAGGGGTAAGACTGCTGTGCAGAGAACTATATGTAATGTACATAATCCATTGCATGAATGTGCCAAAGCAATCTCAACTTGTTGAAAAGAATGATAAACTGCTTTTATGATGTTTTGAGAAGTACATTTCTGATCTGAGAAATGCGCCAAAGCCACTGAGAAACAGAGAAATCTGATGCTGGTGTCGTCACATTTTTTAAATTCAAGTAGTGTGTACTTTTGACAACCCCTAGGAGACACACACACACACGTCGTTCACACTCTTATTTATGGTGTGTGGTTTTCCTTCAGGTCCTCCTCAGAAAATGGCTCGACGCGTCTTCACTAACAGCCGCGAGCGCTGGCGGCAGCAGAATGTGAACGGCGCTTTCTCCGAGCTCCGCAAACTCATCCCGACCCACCCGCCCGACAAGAAGCTGAGCAAGAACGAGATCCTGCGCCTCGCCATGAAGTACATCAGCTTCCTCGTGCAGCTGCTGGAGGACCAGAGCAGCGGTCAGTCTGAGGACGGGAGCGAGGCTTTGGGGAACAGAGACTCCACGGACTCCGTGACGGCGCTGACGGCCTCCTCGTGCTCCAGCTGTTACGGAGACTCGGAAAGCGAGGAGAGCTCGGGGACCTGCGGCGTACAGACCAAACATGGACGAGGCATCACGGAGAAGGTCCAGGAACAGATACTGACGCTGGTAGCTGCTCGCTGTGACCAGCGCTGACCAACCTCAAACTGACACGCTAAAGGAGCGTTCAACAAGGGTTGCCAGGTTTTCATAACAAAACCCACCCAATTGCTACTGAAAAATCGCGTCGTAAAATACGCAATTTATTGTTGGGTTTTCCTGGTCAAATTTTAGGGGCTAACTATCACATTATTGTGGTCGCTTAAAGGGATAGCTCACCGAAAAAATGAAAATGTGATGTTTATCTGCTTACAGTGCATCCAAGATGTAAGTGACTGTTTCTTCAGTAGACCACAAACGAGGATTTTTAACTCAAACCGTTGAAGTCTGTCAGTCATATAATGCAAGTCAATGGGACTTTGAGAGACAAAAAAGCATACACAGACAAAACCAATTGCGGCTCGTGACGATGCATTGAGATCTAAAGACGCTAAACGATCGGTCTGTGCGAGAAAATGTCCTGAGCGCGTTCACAACAGCCGGCGTCTGACGCGGCGGCGTCTTGTTGAAAACACTCCTCATTGAGATTGTAGATAGTGTTGGTCCATTTGAGAGATAGGTGGCGGTAATGCACTAATAAAGTCTGCAATCCGCCGTAAAGCAAGAAGACGCCGCGTCAGGCGCCGGCGCTTGTAAACGCATGCGTTTAGGACAGTTGGACTATTGCGGCGGATCAGTGGTTAAACACTCTCGCACAGACCGATCGTTTCGGGTCTTAGGATCTCAATGCATGACCTCAATGTCGTCGCCATCTTGGCTGCGCGTCACTCCCGGATAATCGAAAATGGGGGAAAAGGCGGGAGGTGGGTGGAGCTGGTTGCTGAAACCACACCCACCTAACGCGAGGCAGCGGCAATCCACCTGTCAGTGGCCACGCCCTTAATTATGCAGAACTTTAAGGCTAAATATAATTTAAATGGATGAGTTAATACAAAATTTCACCCCCCTCACAGTTGTCACGAAGGGCAAAATTAGCAATATAGACCAAAACCACTTTTTGCACCAGACTGTAAACATAATTTTTTCTGCTGTTAAAGTTGTGCATTTTACCATGGGGGGGGGTCTCCTTTTGGAGCCAGTCGATGAATTGCAGCTTTAGTTGGTTTCATGAGAAAGAGCGGGAGGTTACCGCTTGTCTTCAACCCTAGAAACTCTGGAGTGACGGCGAATTTACTTTTTGGATCAGCTGAAATTCAACGGCTTGTATTTCTGATTCATGCTCGGCGTGTCTCGTGATCCTTCATGTCTGCCACTTCTCCATTTAGTTTCCTAACTGCTAAAAAAAGGCTTGGCTTACTTAGTGTTCTTGTCTTGTTTTTAGTCTACTAAATAAGTAGACTTTTACTAGATAAGCAAAATTAAGTGCATTATTTTACTTGCCCAACTGGCAGATAATTTTACTTGAACTATATTGCCAAAAGTACTTCTTTAGAAGAGAAAAAGGCACTTCCAAACTGTGGCAACAAAGAAATTAATGTACTTAAAAATTGTATTTCCACCTCTGTTGCATCAGTTTTGAAGTGTATGAAATGACTGAACCCATATATCACTGTTCTAAAGAAGGGGTGCCAGTACTTTTGTCCATATAATGAATGTACAAGTCATTGGTGTTTGGTGATGAGTTTGTGGCTCATTTAAAGTCACACCAGAGGTGTTCATCTGCTTTCTGCAGACCCTTTCTGCACTGACTGAATCATCATTTCTCTTTGATTCTTGTCTTATACACAGAGACACTGTCATGTTAGAATAGAAAAGAGTGCTGTCCAAACTGTTGCTATACAATTAGATTCCCTAGAATATCATTATATGCTTGAACATTAAGATTTGTACTCAAGGAAATTACTAAAGTAGTCAAACCGTTCATTAGAAAGGTTTCATTTCATTGGGGCAGTCGTGGCCTAATGGATAGAGCGTTGGACTTGAAACCCGAGGTAACCCAAGGTTGTGGGTTCGAATCCCGGCTCTGGCAGGAAGTGTCTACGACTGAGGTGAGACCCTTGAGCAAGGCACCGAACACCCAACCGCACAGTCGGCTGCCCACTGCTCCACTTGGATGGGTTAAATGCAGAGAACACATTTCACTCCTCATTATACTCTGTATAATTGTGTATGTGACAAATGAGCTTAATTTGTATTTGTTGTATTTGCAGACCCGCCCAATTTTTTTTTTTAATCTTCCGGAAACAAGGCTTAATATCTTGATAATGCATCGTGATTTAGAAACAAGACAAAGGTACCAAGTAAGCTAAGCCTCACTGATATCGAGTCTGTTGGTTCCTGGCGTTATTGTGGGTATCTGTGATGGTCTGACCGGATTATTTAATAATGTCTTGATCGTCTGAATGGAGACACCATCGTCTTTGTCTTCTGTCCCGGGGACGTCTGAAGTCCTGCGGCGTCTTCAGGAGGATCTGAGCTCGTTAATGTTTGGATGATGTGAAGCTGTAATTACGTGGCTTGCGTTCAACTGATTTTGTGCGAAATAAATTAAACATGATAGTTTGAGATTCGTCTCTCATTTTCACTTCCTAATGAACACGGGAAGCACTAGTGCAACACATTGAAGAGCACTTGTCAGTGAACCACAGAGGATGATGGGAAATGTAGTTTATGAGCTAGATACACTACTATCCATTTTCATTTGAAAAGGATATTTTCTCTCTGTTTCCGGTGTTGCGTTCACACCGAGACCGTGTTTTATTTTTGTATTTTTGTGAAATGCTCTCCAAAGTGGATAATTATATATTTTTTTTAAATGCGGTAAAAACGATGGTGTCTGTATCGTCTCAGTATTGTCAAATTAACGTTTCAGAACCTTCTTTTGCCACAATGACTCAAAAAGGTGTTAAATGGGACCGTTTAGACAAGGTTCTGTAGCATCGTGAAGCACCTTTATTTTTATTAAAGAGTTCATATAATGATGCATGCACTTTGAACGGCAGTGTGTGTACACAACCACCCTATAATGATAAAAATCCACCCAGTGTTTTTTATTTAAATCTACTAAAATCTCCTTTCTCAAATCGAGCCGTGACGTCACATGGCCAGAGGCCCCGCCCACAATAGTTTGATTGACATGAGCGTTTCAGCACAGGTGTCTTACCTCAGACTAGGGGTGTACGAAACAGCAAATTTAGGTATCGATCCGATACCGATTAAATACAGGGTGAGTATCGCCGATACCGATACTTGTCATTTAAAAAAACATATATTTAAATGACCAACAACAATACAAAAATGACCAATACTAATGTTGATATGACTAATATTATATTAATCTTAAAGCTACGTGGATATTATTTGCAGGCAGAGTAGCCCAGAACATGAAAGCAATAAGAATTTCCTCCCATAGAAAATTTATACAAATAAATTAAGATATGCAATATTAAAAGACAAAACTCAGTATGTATCTTATTAATGTTGCAAACTAGATATTCAATTTAGCAGATGTGCTCGAGAATATGAAAGAAATAAGTATTTTCCTCCCATAGAAAACCATTATAAAGAAGTTTAACATAAGTGGCTTATTGAATGAAAACAGTGATATGAAAAATACCTATTAGACCATAACTCGGGTTATTATTAAAAGGATTTTATGCATACTTTAATATTTATTTGTAATTATTGCAATAAAAAGCTGTGATATGAAAAGGCCAAATTCGTTATAGTTAATAAAATATATAGGCCTACTATGAATAAATAAAGACTAAATTCGGTGTACAGTTTGTTAATAAAATATAATATGTGGCAAGCAGCAGAGCTCAGAATATATATATGCACACATGCTAAACAACACGTTAAGCACTTTCCTCCCATAGAACACCGTTATAATGAAAACATAACGCATTAAGAACTAATATTAAAGGCCAATCGCGGTAAACACCTTACAGTGATACTGCATCAATAGGACAAGTTCGGTATGTTTGTATACTAGTCTAGAAGTGAAGAGAGCGGGATATACACCCACAGACATGTCTGCACTTTGTTCAATGTATAAAGTAATGTATTAAGTGTATAGGAGAAAAAAGTACCCTAAAGTATCGATCTTATCTGTCTAGTATCGATCCGATACCGATACGATATTTGGATCGATATTCCCACCCCTACCACAGACCCGTCCTAAATAGTGATAGACTGATATTGATTTCTTATAACCGATACCGATACGATATTTGGATCGATATTCCCACCCCTACCTCAGACCCATCCTAAATAGTGATCGACCGATATTGATTTCTTATAACTGATACCGATACGATATTTGGATCGATATTCCCACCCCTACCACAGACCCGTCCTAAATAGTGATAGACTGATATTGATTTCTTATAACCGATACCGATACGATATTTGGATCGATATTCCCACCCTTACCTCAGACCTGTTCTAAATAGGGATCGACCGATATTGATTTCTTATAACTGATACCGATACGATATTTGGATCGATATTCCCACCCCTACCTCAGACCCGTCCTAAGTAGTGATCGACCGATATTGATTTCTTATAACTGATACCGATACGATATTTTGATTAATATTCCCACCCCTACCTCAGACCCATCCTAAGTAGTGATCGACCGATATTGATTTCTTATAACCGATACGATATTTGGATCGATATTCCCACCCTTACCTCAGACCCGTTCTAAATAGTGATCGACCGATATTGATTTCTTATAACTGATACCGATACGATATTTGGATCGATATTCCCACCCCTACCTCAGACCCATCCTAATAGTGATCGACCGATATTGATTTCTTATAACCGATACCGATACGATATTTGGATCGATATTCCCACCCTTACCTCAGACCCGTCCTAAGTAGTGATCGACCGATATTGATTTTTTTATAACCGATACCAATTATAAGCATGTTTATGTACCCGATAACCGATATGCAAAACCGATATTTATTGTTATAAAGTAAATAACAGAGTAAGTCCATTCTTCACTTTCAGTCATCTTAACAACAACAAAAAAACTGTTGAAAATTAACATTCTTTCATGTTAAATATAATCTTCAAATTACAACAAAAACATTTTATTTATAAAAAGCATCATCAGCAACACTGATATTAACAATAAGCAAAATAATGTCTAATGTTTTCAAATGGAGAAAATAAAGGACAGAAGTCATATCAACTTCATTTTAAACTACAGTTTTAGGTTTATAAGCTGTTTAATAGACTAAAGAGTAAAGAATAATTCACTGAATAATATTCTCTGGAATATTGAAATAAGTATAACAAACAAAACATCGTATTTTATTGCATTTCTTAACTGTTTTATCAGAATTATTAAAATGTTTTTGTCATTCTAAATTATGAAAACTGCTGACAGCGCAGTTTATCTCTGCATTTACACAGAACTATACTCAAACTGCGATCGCGGAGATAATAAATCATTAATTTAGATAGAGATGTATTTATTTAGATGTTTATTGGTGAAATAATGGTTCTATAGTAAATGCGTCTATGTTCGCACGAATCATTCGTGATCCGGCGTCATCTACTGAAGAAGTGAGTACAAGGAAACTTTGCAAGCCGCCTTTCCTAATTATGTGCTAATTAGTACGTTTAATGATGAAGTATACACTCCCTCAGAGGGGCGGAGTCAGCAGAGCTCATTAACATTTAAAGGAGAATCACACAATACGGCTTGCTCTGAACAGAGCTGTTTTTGACTGGTTTAAAAATGTTTTTTATGCTACCAATTAACAATTTTAACCAAACTATGTTACAGACTTTTCATTAAGACTCTAAAGAATAACATGAACTTGGGCATTATATGACCTCTTTAAGAGTGTAGTCCGTTATTGTGGGTTTAAGCAGGCTCACTGAACTAAACGATGCTGTGAAACTGTTGTTTTACTGCATGCTGCGTCTGTTCTCGACTCGCTCTCCAGGGTGGACGTGTCTTCTGCACTTATTGTGTCCCTCGGAGCAGATGGGACGTCCTCTGGCCCTCGTGTGATCAGGATTTTCCAGGATTTTTCATCAGAGCGCCGGGACAGGAACATTATTTTGTCTGTAGCCGGACACAGTTTCTCCATGACAGAAGCGTGAGAATACGAGCGGGATGGAAACACTGTGACACTGTTCGGCCGAGCAGGGAGTGTGTGTGTGTGTGTGTGTGTGTGTGTGGGGGGGGTCAAAGTTCAGCTGTGGCTTCGACTGCTTCTCGGTGTATCAGGTGTCCAGGAAGCTTCTACAGTTGCTGCTGTCTCATCGCCAGCTAACCGTCATCCTGCCACGGAGCGCTTGCGGCCGCACAGTTATGATTAGAGAAAAAAATCATCCTCTCCGTTTCAGCCCTCCTTCAAACACACACTCTCACTGTCTCTCTCACAACCACACACATACTCTCACTCACACTCACTGTCTCTCTCTCTCTCCCACACACACACACACAGACTGTCTATCATACACAAATACACATGCACACACACACATCTCTCTCACACACACTACACACACACACACACCACACCAACACACATCTCTCACACACACATCTCTCTCTCTCTCACACACACACACACCCACTCTCTCTCCACAACCACACACACACACCCACACACACACACACTCTCTCTCCACACTCACACACACTCTCCCTCTCTCTCCACACACACACACACACACACACACACACACACTGTCTATAATACACACACACAACACACACACACACACACACACACACACACACACACACACACACTCACTCACTGTCTATCATACACACACACTATCTCACTCTCTCTCTCTCACACACACACTCTCACTGTCTCTCTCTCTCTCACACACACACACACACACACACTACTCTACTCACTCACACACACACCGTATGGCAGGAAGGGAGACTTGCGTAACGCTGTAATTCAGGGTTGAATGACTCGTCACAGACGCTGACGTGGTTTGGGGATACGCCAGTGTTTCCCGTCTCTTTGCGCTCTGATACTGAGGCTCTGGGGGGCAGACGGCTGGTGTGAGAAACCGAGATAACACCCCCCCCCCCCCCCCCCCGATGCCCCGGAGCAGGGCATTATGGGTACCACACCCTCAGCGCTGGCACTGCACTCGGCCACCTGCACCATTTCATCATGCTGCAGTGGTTGCCACAGTTACGACATCCCTGATGACACTGAGCACTTCCTCTGGCCGAGGACACACACACACACACACACACACACACACAAACACACTCACGCATGCACACTCACTCACTCACTCACGCACACACGCTCACACACTCACTCACTCACTCACGCACGCACGCACACTCACTCACGCACACACGCTCACTCACGCACGCACGCACACTCACTCACTCACTTACACACACATACACACTCACACACGCACACTCACTCACTCTCACACACACGCGTACGCGCACAGATTTAATATACTTTTTTCATAAATTTCAGTGACTGCTCTAAAATACGAGACAGCGATGTTTCAGGAGTTTAGGACACAGAACTGTTTTATTTCTTATTTGGGTTATGTGTATGCTTTATTTATTTCTATTAATTAACTGTTTTTCAGTGATTACATGTCATAAAAAATTTACTTCAGAAACATCATAGCTACTTAAGCTATATCTTAAAACTGTATTTAACAGCTTTTAAAAGTTCTACTGTAAAATTAAACCTGTCTGCTTTACATGTTTCACAATGATTAACACTTGAAAACTTTAGAAAAGTATGTAATCAGTTACATTAATAAAGTCACTAAAATAGTTTCACATTTTAAACAGGGTAACTTGTAATCTGTAACCCTAACCAACCTTCCCAGCACTGATCATAAACATAAAAGATCACCAGTCATCATCCGAATCCTTTAATTTAGAACAGCTTACATTTCCCAAAACCTGCAGTGCTCCAAGATCAAGAGTACGCACGCCTGCTCAGACACTGACGTGACACGCTCTTCCACGTCTTTACAGATATGAGCGTGGATTTAAGCACACACACTCCGTGCTCTAATCTGAGCGAATCACGCTTTATAAACGAGGCCCTCAGAGTTTAAACGGGTTTGTTCTTATGGTCATGAAACTGTCGGTGAAGAATCAGAGCGAGACGCTGAAGATCAATATACTGTAGTATAAGAAACACCTGTGACCCTGGAGCACAAAACCAGAAATATTGTGTGTAATTGAGATGTTTGCATCATCTGAAAGCTGAATAAATAATATTTCCATTGATGTATGGTTTGGACAATATTTGAAAATCTGGAATCTGAGGGTGCAAAAAAATCTAAATATTGAGAAAATCATCTTTAAAGTTGTTCAAATTAAGTTCTTAGCAATGCATATTACTAATAAAAAATTTAGTTTTGATATATTTACGGTAGGAAATGTACATGATCTTAATATCCTAATGATTTTTGGCATAAAATAGAAATGTATAATTTTGACCCATACAATGTATTGTTGTCTATTGCTACCAATATAGCTGTGCTGCTTATGACTGCTTCTGTGCTCCAGGGACACATATAAAATTGAGTTTGCACAGACTGACATGATGCAAGAAACAACAACCGAGAGAATTATTCCACAGTTCACACCATCTCTCTTACTCGGTTTTCTGTTTGTTGAGTCTCCGTCTCCCGAGCTCGGTGAGCACCGAACCCAGCACGGCTCCGACAGCGCCTCCTACAGCTCCTGCGAGGAACACGCCGAGCGCCGCTCCGGTCAGAGCCCCGGCGGCCAGGAGCTTCGGCACGCGTCCGGCGCAGCGGCTCGCGGTCTGCCACACGGAGCGGAGCGGAGCCGGAGCCGAGTCCAGACGCTGCTCCTCCTCTTCCTCCTGCAGAGCGTCCAGAGAGCGCGAGGGGTTCGGTCGGTCTCTGTCCCTCTTGGCAGTTGGGGTCTGGTTCTGCTGGACGAGCGAGGTGCTGTAGAAGTCTCCTCCGCTCTCCTTCACCGTCTGCTGCACCTTCTCCAGCAGCTCTGCGCCGCCGCTGCTCTGCAGGACGTGATAACGATCGCCGCATCTCTGCACCAGCTCCAGCATCTCCGGCCGCTGGGAGGCGATGTAGGCCTCCACCTGCTCCACCGCCGCTGCGTCCGGCAGCAGTTCTGAGCGCGTGAAGAGGACGATCGTGTGCCGGCGGACGGCGTCCGGTCCGAATGCAGCCTCCAGCGCGCTCAGGGCCGACAACTCGGAACGAGCGGGACGGTCAACGGGGACACAGAGCAGGAACACATGAGGGCCCGGGGCCGACAGAGCCACAAATGAGGAGATCTGAGCTTTCACCTCCTCGGGAGATCTCTCCGACTGAAACCAGTCCGGCGTATCAACCACTGACACCTGACGGAGAAAGAAACAAGGTTCGATCACGCTTCAGAACTTAAAGGGGATATCAAGTCGATATGACAATCCAGGGTCTTATTAACATACTTTAGTTAAAATTTCTCAATGGTGGTGTAAAACACCCTCAAAAACGCTCTGTTCACAGCGAGCCGTTTCGGTGCATGTCCCTTTAAATGCTAATGAGCTCTGCTGACCCCGCCCCTCTCTAATTCATGCAGTTAAAACTGCTCAAAAACTATTTAAAATACATTTATAAATGACAGTCATTTAGTCAATTAGCTTTATTAACCCTCTACAAAGCCAAACTTAATGTAGTGTACTGGACCAATCATTTGAACTTTGTGTCAGTATATATAATCACTGATGATATATTATGAGTTCTGCAGTATTTTGTTGTGCCGCTCGCGTCCGGTGTGAGACTGTCAAAGATTTTTGAAAAATATATTTCATGCAGTGTGTAACAGCACTAAGTGAATGAAAACCGTGTGAAAGTTATCATCTCTCTAAAGAACGAGTCGACTCTGAATCATTGAAACCAGTAGTTTTTTTAAACCAATCCCTGTTTGACGTCAACATGAGACATTAGCATATTCCCCGCCCACTTGTTGCCACTCTGTTTCCACGGTAACGCTGTACACAAAGTAACACTGCGCTCCGCTTTAAATGAAATCGACCAATCAGAGCAGATCTTAGCGTCACGCAAAGGAGACGTTTGGAAAAATGAATCGTTTTAGCAAATAAGATACAAATAAATGCATATTATAAGACATTGAAAGTGTTTTGCATGCATGTCAACCTGTTGTTAGGGATCCGAAAACCAAAATATGAACCTTTCATAACCCCGTACCAAATTTAGCATCCGATGTCCCTTTAAGTTTTGTACAATCTGACTCCCCCCCCCCCCCCCGACTGAGCCTGGTTTCTCCCTGGGTTTTTTCTCCACTCTATCACTATTTAAACTATTTTGTTAAAAGCGCTATATAAATAAAGGCGACTTGACCACAAACAGCAGCATCCACCTCTGAAAGCAATGACTGCATTTATTGTTTCGTCCTAATTTAGATTATTAGATATGCAGATTAATATATGGAGTGGCTTCTCAGGAATATTTAGAGTTAGGGAACCTTATAGAGTTAGAGTTAACCGTATAGAGTTAGAGTTATCAGTATAGAGTTAACCATATAGAGTTAGAATTAACAGTATAGAGTTAGAGTTAACTGTATAGCGTTAGAGTTAATCGTATATAGTTAGAGTTATCAGTATAGAGTTAGAGTTAACCGTATAGAGTTAGAGTTATCAGTATAGAGTTAACCATATAGAGTTAGAATTAACAGTATAGAGTTAGATTTAACTGTATAGAGTTAGAGTTAGCCGTATAAATTTGCAACTTTGAATGGAAGCATAGCTAATGATGTGTCCTGAGATACTGACCCGCGTGTCCCTCACGAGCGCTCGGGCCTTCACACACCGCTGAGAGTCCGCCGTCACATCATCTCTGTGCAGCTCAAACTCCTCCCGACCCAGAATGATGTTGCCGGCCACACTCTTCCCAGAACCACGCCGACCCAGCAGAACCAGCCTCAGCTCCGGCAGAGAAGAGTCGTCCAGAGGATCAGATCCAGCAGAGAGAGTCTCGCCGCCATCCGAAGCCTTGTTAAAGCTGTGATGGACTAGAAGGAGACACATCAGTGCGATTAACCCAGGGGCATCCAATCCTGCTCCGACTGTCTGTGGATTCTAGCTCCGACACACTTGCCTGGAGGTTTCTAGTACTCCTACAGACCTTGAGTAGCTGCTTCAGGTGTGTTTAGTTCGTGTTGGAGCTATCTTAGGCCTTTCAGGAACAGATTAAATGGAACTTGACCGTGTCTTATGTTTTGTGTCCATAGAAATATACAGCTTTTAGACCTCTGTTAGCTTATGCGTACAAATCATCCTGTGCATGCTCATGACCCTCCCCCCCCCCACAGCTCTTCTCAGAGATCCATAGGACACAATCATATACAAGACTATGTTGAGGATCTGATTAGTCTGGATGGTTGCCCCATCGTTGCCTAGAAAGCTGATCTAGGAGACACACACAAAAAATCTCTCATGTGACACCACCACTTCCTCCGGTCTTCTAGCTCATCAGACCAGACAGCTCTCAGGATGTGTCAGCTGTATGGACTAATCAATACTACGGATTTTCAGGAATCGTTATGTACTAAGGATTCTTGGTGCACTCCATTTCTATCTGACTGAGAATAGTACCTTACTGTTAGACAATCCGCAATTATGAGCTCATAGTACAAAACAGACTATTCTCCGTCTTGATAGCAGGTTATGTTAAACGAACATCACCAATGATCATGAACCACTCTCACAGTATACAGCAGTCCCATGAGATGCTACGCCAATATCTACATTTTCAAGTTAGATGTTAACGGTACCTAGGTTGTATTACCTTGGTGTTATAATTAAAATGTCATGAGAAGAAAGTATAACATGTATAGAGTTCAATCCGACACTGTATTAGCATTAGTTACCATAAGTTAGCATTACGTTAACCTGTATGAGTAACAGCCATATAGATTTTAACCGAATTGTTAACACATATGATCTGGTTAACCATTTAAGTATAATATGTAGTGTAGAGTTAACCGTATAAGTTAGAGTTAACCGATATGTTATAGATTATACTAGTATAGAGTTAGAGTTAACCGTATAGAGTTAGAAGAACCATGATAGAATTCGAGTTAACAGTCATAGAGTTATAGTTAACCGTAATAGTTAGAGTTAACAGTATAGTTATAATTAACTGTATAGAGTTAGAGTTAACTGTATAGAGTTAGAATTAACCGTATAGAGTTAGAGTTAACCGTATAGAGTTAAGTTAACAGTATAGAGTTAGAGTTAACCGTATAGAGTTAGAGTTAACCGTATAGAGTTAGAGTTAACCGTATAGAGTTAGAGTTAACCATATAGAGTTAGAGTAACTGTATAGAGTTAGAGTTAACGTATAGAGTTAGAGTTAACAGTATAGAGTTAGAGTTAACTGTATAGAGTTAGAGTTAACCGTATAGAGTTAGAGAACTGTATAGAGTTAGAGTTAACAGTATAGAGTTATAGTTAACCATATATAGTAAGAGTTAACAGTACAGAGTTAGAGTTAACGTATAGAGTAAGAGTTATCAGTATAGAGTTAGAGTTAACCATATAGAGATAGAGAACTGTATAGAGTTAGAGTTAACAGTATAGAGTTATAGTTAACCGTATAGAGTAAGAGTTATCCTTATAGAGTTAGAGTTAACCGTATATAGTTAGAGTTAACTGTATAGAGTTAGAGTTAACCATATAGAGTTAGAGAACTGTATACAGTTATAGTTAACCGTATAGAGTTAGAGTTAACAGTATAGAGTTATAGTTAACCGTATAGAGTTAGAGTTAACTGTATAGAGTTAGAGTTAACAGTATAGAGTTTACTGTATAGAGTTATTAACCGTATAGAGTTAGAGTTAACAGTATAGAGTTAGAGTTAACCGTATAGAGTTAGAGTTATCAGTATAGAGTTAGAGTTAACCATTTAGAGTTAACAGTATAGAGTTAATCGTATAGTTAGAGTTAACAGTATAGAGTTAACCGTATAGAGTTAGAGTTAACCGTATAGAGTTAGAGTTAACCGTATAGAGTTAGAGTTAACTGTATAGAGTTAGAGTTAACAGTATAGAGTTAGAGTTAACCGTATAGAGTTAGAGTTAACAGTATAGAGTTATAGTTAACGTATAGAGTTAGAGTTAACGTATAGAGTTAGAGTTAACCGTATAGAGTTAGAGTTAACAGTATAGAGTTAGAGTTAACCGCATAGAGTTAGAATAACTGTATAGAATTATAGTGAACTGTATAGAGTTAGAGTTAACTGTATAGTTAGTTAACTGTATAGAGTTAGAGTTAACCGTGTAGAGTTAGCATTAACAGTTTATAGTTATAATTGACCGTATAGAGTTAGAATTAACTGTATAGAGTTAGAGTTAACCGTATAGAGTTTACTGTATAGGGTTAGAGTTTACCGTATAGAGTTAGAACTTAACCGTATAGAGTTAGAATTAATCGTATATAGTTAGAGTTATCAGTATAGAGTTAGAGTTAACTGTATAGAGTTAGTTAACAGTATAAAGTTATAGTTAACCGTATAGAGTTAGACTTAATCGTATAGAGTTAACCGTATAGAGTTAGACTTAACGTATAGAGTTAACTGTATAGAGTTAGAGTTAACCTTATAGAGTAAACACAATGATCTGAACCGTTTCACAGGATACACAGTCCCAGTGTGCATGCTACCCATCCTACATGTTCAATACTATTTAGGGTGGATAGTATGCACACTGGGATGCAGGGAGAGTGTTTTTGTGCTTAGCCTCAACACTTTGCATGATTGGTTTGATTAGACCAGGCGTGTTCGATCCTGCTCCTCAAGGGCAGAACTCGGCTCCAGTGATCCTGATTAGCTGGTTCTGGACTCCAGGAACAAGACCGCACACGTCTGGATCAGCTGAAGGACTTTCATGTGTTTGCTCCGCACCTTTGTTGAGTTTGAAGCTCGGGCTATTCTCCAGTGGTGTTTGCGACTGAAGCCCGTTGATCAGGCGTCTCTCGATCATCACATCACCTGCTGGTTCTTCCGTGCGTTGGTCAAACGTGTTGATTTGTGTTTGTGTTCCTCTGACGCTGAGCTTCATCTGTGTTTTCTCCTGGTCTGTGTCGTGTCTCTCGTGTGTTTCCGGTTCAAGTCCTCCGTTCTTCTGAATCACCTGCTCCACCTGAGACACAGTCAAACATATAAAACTGCAGAAAATAATTCCATGCTCAGTATTTTTCTCTTGTTTTCTAGTATAAACATCGAAACATTCTCCAATCAAGATGTATTTACTTGACAGGTAAAATTACTTAAAATATTAAGTCTTGTTTTCTGGAAAAAAAATATTGCATTTCAAAAAATGCTTTTTATAATTAGATCAAAATATCTAGAAATCAAGAAAGATTTTCTAGACAGGTAAAATTATTTAAGATATTAAGTCTTAGATATTGCATGTCAAAAAATATATTTTTTTATTAGATTTTTTTTATCGTGTTTTTAGCCAAAATGTCTAGAAATTCTGAAATCAAGGATTTTCTAGACAAGTAAAAATTATTTTCAGAAAAGTCAAATTTAAGTGATTTTTTTGTTTGAAACAAGCACAATAAGTTTATTTCAAACAGAAAACACGATTATTTCGGGGTTTTTTCAATTAAAACTTGACTTTTCTGAAAATAATAATAATAATACACATTTTTACTTGTCTAGAAAATATTTCTTGATTTCAGAAATGTAAGATATTTTGGCTAAAAACATATTTTTTTAAGTGTAAGTTTTTGCTTAAAAAAAAAGCTCAGTAACTGCCAAAAAATTTTTTTTTAATTCAAATGTATCTTATTTTATGCAAAAATAGTTTTGATTTTTTTTTTCTCCAGAAAATGACATTGTAAGAGATTTTACTTGTTAAGTAAACTCACCTTGATTTTAAGAATGTGTAGCTATTTATTTACACCAGAAAACAAGTCTAAAAGAGCAAGAAACCCATGTTTTGTAGAGTAACACTGGACAACCGTCCCATCCAAAGCAGCTTGATTAAACTCCATTATTTTATTTCAGCATCAAACATGATAATGTCTTGATATAAATGCATTGAATACAGCAGTGGCGGCTGCTGATCTTTTAAAGAGGGGAAGCTCATTTTCGGCCTAAATCATAAAAATTGTCCATTTATTTATATGTAAATTCTGCCCTACGTTCCTTTTCAAGAAAATGCTCTGTAACCCTGTCGTACCAACTAGGCGTCTTTTCCAGTGACTTGACCAGTGTCCTCTCAATGGCCAGCAGAGCTAGGCTGCTTAAACGGCCTTGGCCCATTGTGTTACGGGTGTAGGACTAGAGCCGCTTTAAACAGGAGAAGCTCCTTTCTACACCTGCTGTGCAGTTTGCTAGCTGGCTAGTTCAGACTATATGAATTAATGAACAAACGATCTAATATATATATATATATTTAACTCAACGGGAGGAAATGTGGGAATTATGTTAAACTGAAACAATGAATGT
>CM049830.1:35610640-35615640 GCA_027422435.1 Schizopygopsis pylzovi | reverse complement strand
CCGTTCTCTTGTGTTTCTTCTCACGCACATGGTCGCGCTCCTTCTTTTTCTTGCTCTTCTTGCTCTTCTTCTTCTTCCTGCTGCTGTGTGACGAGGATTCGTGGATCGTGAGCTTCCCTCGTTCACTGTCGTCAGCGGAGGACGAGCCGCTGCTGTCGGCCGCGTCGTGACATCCGCCGTAATGACCTGACGAACATCAAAAAGGCTGAAAAACTACATTTTAATTTTGTACGAATTTAAAGGCATAGGGGTGAAAAAAAGCTTGTCTTCTCGCCTGAGGCCACAAGAGGGCGCATCGAGCAAAATATCACTAATACACGATTATACAATACAATAAAATAACACCCCCTTTGAAAAGTAAATTTTAAACAATATCTCAATGAACACAAAAAACATTTCCAAAATGTTGACAAAACTAAGTTTTATATAACATCTGTTTAACTTATAACATGAAAGTAAGGTTAATAATATAACTTAGAGAACAAAATATTCAGTTTTACTCAAATTAGGGTGATGCAAAAATGAGTACACCCCACAACAAAAACTACTAAATCTAGTACTTTGTATGGCCTCCATGATTTTTAATGACAGCACCAAGTCTTCTAGGCATGGAATGAACAAGTTGGCGACATTTTTCCAGATCTATCTTTTTCCATTCTTCAAGAATGACCTCTTTTAGAGATTGGATGCTGGATGGAGAGTGATGCTCAACTTGTCTCTTCAGAATAGGTGTTCGATTGGGTTCAGATCAGGAGACATACTTGGCCACTGAATCACTTTCACCCTGTTCTTCTTCAGAAATACAACAGTGGCCTTAGATGTGTGTTTAGGATCATTGTCATGTTGGAAAAGTGCACGACGACCAAGGGCACGGAGTGATGGTAGCATCTTCTCTTTCAGTATAGAGCAGTACATTTGTGAATTCATGATGCCATCAATGAAATGCAGCTCCCCCCCCGACACCAGCAGCACTCATGCAGCCCCACATAAGGACACTGCCACCACCATGTTTCACTGTAGGCACCATGCATTTCTCTTTGTTTTCCTCACCTTTGCGACGCCATACAGTTTTGAAGCCATCAGTTCCAAAAACATTTATCTTGGCCTCATCACTCCAGAGTATAGAGTCCCAGTAGTCTTCATCTTTGGCAGCATGGGCCCTGGCAAACTCTAGACGGGCTTTTTTGTGCCTGGGCTTTAGGAGAGGCTTCTTTCGTGGACGGCACCCATGCATGCCATTCCTCTGCAGTGTACGCCGTATTGTGTCACGGGAAATAGTCACCCCAGTTTGGCTTTCTACTTCTTTAGATAACTGCAGTGAACTTGCATGTCATTTTCTTTCAACCCTTCTCACCAGAAGACGCTCCTGACGAGGTGTTAACTTCCGTGGACGACCTGGACGTCTCTGTGAGATGGTTGCAGATCCATATTTCTCTTCCATGTGGTGCCATTGCTGACAGCATGAAATGGGAAGGGGTTTTCTTTAAGTAACACCCTTTTATAGTCAACTGTCACCTGTGTAATGAATAATTAGACTCACCTGTGGTTGAATTCTTGTTAAATTAGACATTTGTAGTCTAAAATTTAGCTTTGCTCCAGAGACTTTCAGTGGGGTGTACTCATTTTTGCATCACCCTAATTTGAGTAAAACTGAATATTTTGTTCTCTAAGTTATATTATTAACCTTACTTTCATGTTATAAGTTAAACAGATGTTATATAAAACTTAGTCTTGTCAACATTTTGGAAAATGTTTTTGTGTTCATTGAGATATTGTTTAAAATGTTACTTTTCAAAGGGGGTGTACTCATTTACGCTGAGCACTGTATATAATTAATTACATTGCTTAAACAATTAGAAACAACAAGCATCATGCAAGTATAGTTTAATACCAAGGACCGAAAATCAATCACAAAGAGTACTTTTTAATTTAAAAACAAACCGCCATAAAGTCTCGAGAATTGTACATGCTTTCTAAACATGCAAAATGTGATAATATGCGTTCCGTGTGAACGGCTTGGTTCCAGCATAGACTGTACAAAACATGGACGTGACGCCACCCGTCGGATTCTGAAGCTCAAAGTGGGCGGAGCCGGCCGTCGCCATCTTGGCTGCGCGTCACTCCCGGATAATCAAAAATAGGCAAAAAGGCGGGAGGTGGGTGGAGCTGGTTGCTGAAACCACGCCCACCTAACGCGAGGCAGCGGCAATCCATCTGTCACTCAAGTGGCCACGCCCTTAATTATGCAGAACTTTAAGGCTTAATATAATTTAAACAGATGAGTTATAATAAAATCCACCAACTTATCACACAGTTATCACAAAGGGCAAAATTAGCGATATAGACCAAAACCACTTTTTGTACAAGACTGTAAACATACTTTTATTCTGCTGTAAAGTGGCCATTTTAACATGGGGGGGGGGGGGGGTCTCCCTTTTGTAGCCAGTCGATGAATTTAACTATATGATTTCAACAAAACGGCTTTACGCAACTTAATAACTATGAATGATATGCAAATAATGTAGCATGTTTAATGTAATCACTCAATCAGTGTTTCAACCTTCGAAAGACATAAAACGTTTTTATTAGTGTTGATCATTATAATAATAATAAACGGCATGCTGAATTTAATAGTTTGGGCTCTGTTGCAAATTTAAACCTATAATCTTACACTAAAGTACCAAAGAACAGGGTTCTCGGTTTAGTTTACGACTTTAGATTTTTTTTGATAACACTTCATTTTAAGGTGTCCTTTATTATAATAACAATTATGCATAATTACATGCAAGTAGCCCTAAGCAAGGGGTGTGCGATATGACGATTTTTGATCTGAAAAATGGATGCGTGCCTGTATATTAGCTGCGTGTAGCTCTTAAAGGTCACGCCCTTAATTATGCAGAACTGAATTAAGGCTTTAAGTTATGAAAAGCATTAAAATGCAACGACATGACATCACACCAGTGTATAGGATTAAATCCCCCCCCCCACAGTTATCACAAGCAAATTTGCGATATAGGCCAAAACCACTTTTTGTACCAGACTGTAATCATACTTGTTTCTGCTTTAAAGTTTGGAAAGCATTAAAATGCAACGACATCACATCACACCAGTGTTAGGATTATTAACACACTCACGATAAACACACAAAGCTTGGCGTGATCTACAGCCGTCACAGATAAAATTACAGATTTGTTATCTTCGCCCACTTTGGCCATTGGTGTATTAATTATTATTATTATTATTATGTTACCTTGAACAGGCTGTAATGCTCAGACAACTCGCAACAATAAATCCAACATCACAAAGAATCGTGATAAAATTGTGAAATTTCTAAAAAGAATCCGTGATGTTTTCCATATCACCCTAAGCCAAATCCAAACCATAATTACGTAGTTAATTAATATCAATGCTCAGTCCTAAAATGTAACAGGGCACCTTAAGCGTAACTGAAGAAATACTGACGTATGTTGTACCTGATATCTATCCAAATAAATCCATACTCAATCATATCAATGGGAATCAAATAATTAAACAAACATTTAAAGTTTGAGTTTTTTGCACTTGCTCCTAATGAGTTAGTGTTTTAAACACAATTAAACCAGTGTAACAGCATAAGCTGACGTGCATGCTTTCATAAAAAACAACGCTTATTTTAATTTAGGAACGCTCTGTGGCTGTTATCAGTTTCAGAAATCGTTCTGATGGTATACGGACTCATAATAAGGTGAATGCATTCGTTCCCAAACGTCCGTTCTGGGAGTACGTGAGCACTCCACTGTATTTAGCAGAACTGCTAAACTGCCCCTTTTATGAGTTATGAAAATTCATAATTCGGTTTTGGGAGTCAACAGGTTAACATGCATTGGTCATAAAAACTCTTGTTTTTTATAATATTATTTATATATTAATATATAATAATATTTCTAGGCTGATATAGCTGGGAACTATACTCTTGTTCCGGCGTAATAATCAAGGAGCTATGTGTGCAGCAGGCGCAATGATATTACGCAGCGCCTGAAAGTAGTCCCTAGCTAATATCATAACTAGTTACCTAGCAGGGGACTACTTTCAGGCGCTGCGTAATATCATTGCGCCTAATATCTGGGGACTACTTTTAGGCGCTGCTTAATATCACTGCGCCTAATATCTGGGGACTACTTTTAGGCGCTGCTTAATATTATTGCGCCTAATATCTGGGGACTACTTTCAGGTGCTGCATAATATCATTGCGCCTAATATCTGGGGACTACTTTCAGGCGCTGCTTAATTTCATTGCGCCTAATATCTGGGGACTACTTTCAGGCGCTGCTTAATATCATTGCGCCTAATATCTGGGGACTACTTTCAGGCGCTGCTTAATTTCATTGCGCCTAATATCTGGGGACTACTTTCAGGCGCTGCTTAATATCACTTGCGCCTAATATCTGGGGACTACTTTCTAGGCGCTGCTTAATATCACTGCGCCTAATATCTGGGGACTACTTTCAGGCGCTGCTTAATTTCATTGCGCCTAATATCTGGGGACTACTTTCAGGCGCTGCTTAATTTCATTGCGCCTAATATCTGGGGACTACTTTCAGGTGCTGCTTAATATCATTGCGCCTAATATCTGGGGACTACTTTCAGGCGCTGCTTAATATCATTGCGCCTAATATCTGGGGACTACTTTCAGGGCTGCTTAATATCATTGCGCCTAATATCTGGGGACTACTTTCAGGTGCTGCGTAATATCATTGCGCCTAATATCTGGGGACTACTTTCAGGCGCTGCGTAATATCATTGCGCCTAATATCTGGGGACTACTTTCAGGCGCTGCGTAATATCATTGCGCCTAATATCTGGGGACTACTTTCAGGCGCTGCGTAATATCATTGCGGCTAATATCTGGGGACTACTTTCAGGCGCTGCGTAATATCATTGCGCCTAATATCTGGGGACTACTTTCAGGCGCTACTTAATTTCATTGCGCCTAATATCTGGGGACTACTGAATGGATTCTA
>CM049830.1:35590640-35605640 GCA_027422435.1 Schizopygopsis pylzovi | reverse complement strand
TCTGTGTGTGTGTGTGTGTGTGTGTGTGTGTCTCTGTGTGTGTGTGTGTGTGTGTGTGTGTGTGTGTGTGTGTGTGTGTGTGTGTGTGTGTGTGTGTGTGTGTGTGTGTGTGTGTGTGTGTGCGTGCGTTTACACTCGATCACACACAGATGAGCTGAGCAGGGTTCAGAGTTCTGTATAGTGTCGAGTCATGTTTAGCTCGTGCTCTGCTCGCTCATGTTTAGCGTGTTTCCGCTGACTCACGGTTTCTTCACTCTGCTGCTGACTCACTCTTCTTATCGCTGCTCAGCGAATCACAGCCAACAAATCACGCAGTTCACGACAGACTGAGACTCTTGCTCTGTTATTACGTTCTTTCAGTCTGACTCTGATTCCAGGGGGTTTAGATCTGATCGTGATCATATCCACATGTTTCAGATTATTATTAATCACTGGATAACACACAGACACAAACACATATGTCACTTTCACCGCTCAGAACATCATGTGACTGAAATCTTCCCCAGTCATGTTTTCCCAATCTCTCTCTCTCTCTCTCTCCTGCTGATGAATGTGTCTCGTCATGTTTAGCTGCTCCTCTCTCTCTCCTCTCTCTCTCTCTCTCTCTCTCTCTCTCTCTCTCTCTCTCTCTCTCTCTCTCTCTCTCTCTCTCTCTCTCTCTCTCTCTCTCTCTCTCTCTCTCTCTCTCTCTCTCTCTCTCCTGCTGCTGATGAATGTGTCTCGTCATGTTTAGCTGCTCCTCCTCTCTCTCTCTCTCTCTCTCTCTCTCTCTCTCTCTCTCTCTCTCTCTCCTCTCTCCTGCTGCTGCTGAATGTGTCTCGTCATGTTTAGCTGCTCCTCCTCTCTCTCTCTCTCTCTCTCTCTCTCTTCTCTCTTCTCTCTCTCTCTCTCTCTCTCTCTGCTGCTGATGAATGTGTCTCGTCATGTTTAGCTGCTGCTGCTCCTCCTCCCCTCTCTCTCTCTCTCTCTCTCTCTCTCTCCTGCTGCTGATGAATGTGTCTCGTCATGTTTAGCTGCTGCTCCTCCTCTCTCTCTCTCTCTTTGTCTTCCTGTTTCTCTCTCTCTCCCAGGCGGAGCGAGTGAGGAGTGAGTATAAAGAGCAGCGGAGGGAGTCCAGATCTCTGAGATCTTCAGGAGAACCGCTGAGGAGCGACACACACCAGAGTATCAGTATCAGGATCTTCACCAGCATTCACCAGAGCCATGGAGACCATTGAGAAGAAACACACACAGACAGAGATTATGAACAGGTGATACATCCTTCTATCTGTCTGTCTGTCTGTCTGTCTGTCTGTCTGTCTGTCTGTCTGTCTGTCTGTCTGTCTGTCTGTCTGTCTTTCTTTCTGTCCGTCTGTCGTTCTGTCCATCTGTCTTTCGTTCTGTCCATCTGTCTGTCGTTCTGTCCATCTTTCGTTCTGTCCATCTGTCCGTCTTTCGTTCTGTCCGTCTGTCGTTCTGTCCTTCGTTCTGTCCTTCGTTCTGTCCTTCGTTCTGTCCGTCTGTCATTCTGTCCGTCTGTCGTTCTGTCCATCTGTCTTTCGTTCTGTCTGTCTGTCGTTCTGTCCATCTGTCTTTCGTTCTGTCCGTCTGTCTGTCTGTCCATCTGTCTTTCGTTCTGTCCGTCTGTCGTTCTGTCCTTCGTTCTGTCCGTCTGTCATTCTGTCCGTCTGTCGTTCTGTCCATCTGTCTTTCGTTCTGTCCGTCTGTCGTTCTGTCCGTCTGTCGTTCTGTCCGTCTGTCGTTCTGTCCATCTGTCTTTCGTTCTGTCTGTCTGTCGTTCTGTCCATCTGTCTTTCGTTCTGTCCATCTGTCTATCATTCTGTCTGTCTGTCTGTCTGTCGTTCTGTCCATCTGTCTGTCTTTCGTTCTGTCCATCTGTCTATCATTCTGTCCATCTGTCTTTCGTTCTGTCCATCTGTCTATCATTCTGTCTGTCCGTCTGTCGTTCTGTCTGTCTGTCTATCGTTCTGTCCGTCTGTCGTTCTGTCCATCTTTCGTTCTGTCCGTCTGTCTGTCTATCGTTCTGTCCATCTGTCTGTCTATCGTTCTGTCCGTCTGTCGTTCTGTCCATCTGTCTGTCTATCGTTCTGTCCGTCTGTCGTTCTGTCCATCTGTCTGTCTATAGTTCTGTCCGTCTGTCCGTCTGTCGTTCTGTCCATCTGTCTGTCTATAGTTCTGTCCGTCTGTCTGTCTATCGTTCTGTCTGTCGTTCTGTCCGTCTGTCGTTCTGTCCATCTGTCTGTCTATCGTTCTGTCCGTCTGTCTGTCTATCGTTCTGTCCGTCTGTCCATCTTTCGTTCTGTCCGTCTGTCTGTCTGTCGTTCTGTCTGTCGTTCTGTCTATCTTTCGTTCTGTCCGTCTGTCGTTCTATCCGTCTATCTTTCGTTCTGTCCGTCTGTCTGTCTGTCGTTCTGTCTGTCGTTCTGTCTATCTTTCGTTCTGTCCGTCTGTCGTTCTATCCGTCTATCTATCGTTCTGTCCGTCTGTCGTTCTATCCGTCTATCTATCGTTCTGTCCGTCTGTCGTTCTGTCTGTCTATCTATCTGTCGGTCTGTCTCTCTGTACGTCTGTCTGTCTGTCTGTCTGTCTGTCTATCTATCTGTTATCAGTATTGGCCGTCTCCTCCAGCTGTTGCACTGCAGACTTTATTCTGATTGTGTTTCATGTTGCGTGATCATGTGTTTATGTGTTTGTCTGGCAGTGAACTATCAGAGCAGATAAAAGCTGTGACTAAAGACATTCACGTCCGAGCGGAAACCACCGAGCTGATGCTGAGCTACCAGAGAGGACACGTGTCCCTGCAGCAGTATCAGGTATCTCAAGCCACAGCGGACAGTGAAGGATGTTTAGACACCACACACAGAGAGGGACTGTATTACAGTTTTATATTCGCTCACCTGGTTTCTTCTGCTCTGTGTTTCAGCTGCTCTTGTGCTCGCTGTATAAGATATACGAGGCGCTGGAGGAGGCGCTGGACACAAACGCCTCCCATGATGCAGTGGCACCCATTTACTTCCCTCAGGAGCTGTCCCGACTGGAGTCCATCGGGAAAGACCTGGAGTATTTCTACGGCCAGAGCTGGAGGGAAAAGATGACGGTGCCGGCCGCGACGCTGAGATACGTACGGAGACTGAGAGAGGTGAACATCTACAAAAAACTGATTCATGCAAGCAACAATTAATCCATCAATATCTGGATCAATTTGAGATTATTGGTACTGATCGTGACTTATGATTGTTAGTTTCATCATGCAATAGTTGACTCAAAAAATGACAATATTCTGGAAATGTGCTCACCCTGAGATTTGCAGAAATGTGTCTCAGCATCAATGGATGCACTGCAGTGAATGGGTGCCGTCAGAATAAAAACATCACAATAATCCACAGTCCATCAGTTAACACCAGCTGAGTGTGTTTCTTCATCAGTGTCTCAGCATCAATGGATGCTCTGCAGTGAATGGGTGCCGTCAGAATAAAAATGATCCACAGTCCATCAGAAGCTGAAACACATCCAGCATTAAGACCTTTTAATATGTGTCTATAATCCATAATAACTCTTCCTCAGTGGAAAAGTGTTCTGGTCTGAATCAGGAGAGAAATCTGCACAGATGCCAAAACAGCTCTAAACTAATATGAGGCTGGATTTAATGCGAGAGACGACAGCAGATGCACTTTATCACTGAGGAAGAGTTATTATAGACATATTTAAACATTTTAATGCTGGATTTGTTTCAGCTTCTGATGGACTGTGTATTATTGTGATGTTTTTATTCTGACGGCACCCATTCACTGCAGAGCATCCATTGATGCTGAGACACATTTCCACAAATCTCAAATGGCCTGATTGTGAGCACATTTTAATTTTTTCTATTGCTTTAATGTGAGTGGAGCAGGACTATATTGTAGATGATCTGAGGCACCGTCAGCATGTATTGATACGGTCTGTCGTGACTCTGAAACGCTTGTGTCTCAGGTGGGCCGAGATCACCCCGAGTATCTGCTGGCTCACGCTTACACACGCTATCTGGGCGACCTGTCGGGCGGGCAGGTGCTGGGCCGCATCACGCAGAAGTCTCTCGGGCTGAAGAGCGGAGAGGGCTTGTCCTTCTTCTCGTTTCCGGGCGTCAGCAGCCCGAACCTCTTCAAGCAGCTGTACAGGAGCCGCATGAACAGCGTGGAGCTGACAGAGGAGCAGCGGAGCGGCGTGCTGCAGGAGGCCCTCGCTGCCTTCGAGCTCAACATCCAGGTGAGAGAGAGCGCTAATGATCATTACACTCATTAAGCAGCCACTGAAGAGCACTGCTGATTGGTTTGTTTGTGTTGCTCAGGTGTTTAACGAGCTGCAGGATTCACTGAGCTGCGTCTCAGACACAGAGAATGAAGTGAAGCAGAGACACACACAACACAAGCTGAACACAACAACAACAACAACAACAGCAGCAGCAGCAGGTAAAACACACACACACACACGCACGCACGCACACCACACACACACACACACACACACACACACACACACACACACACACACACACACACACACACACACACACAGATACACACGCACGCACGCACGCGCGCACACACACACACACGCACGCACACACACACACACACACACACACACACACACACACACACACACACACACACACACACACACACACACACACACACACACAGTGTTGTAAGTGTTGCTGATGTTCTCCAGATGAAGGAGTGTGTGAAGCGCCGGTGTCTCGGTTCCTGCGGACGCTGCTCGGTGTGTTCGTGGTTCTGCTCGTCGGGATGGTCTACGCTTTTTAAACCGGTTTCAAATCTCACACACTTTGAAAATTGTCACATTTTGTAGACAATATATTATTAAATCATGTCATTAATAATAAAAACGTGATTGTATGTTTATAATTATAGTTCAGAATAATTCAAATGTTAAAATTTGTTTACAGACGCAATACTTTTGTAACATGTATATATGTCTTTGTATTATTAATACTATATTTTTGTAATAAAATCTGTTCCAGGATTCATTGTTACTGAATGTTGCATTATTTCTCTGCGTGTTTTGATCTCAGATGTAACTCGTGATTCTGGCATGTTTAGACTCATGTCCAGTTTTTCATGATTACTGTATAATAGAGCATATGAAGAGTGTACAGAAAACTGCATTTTAACAATTCTCAGAAATCATGTTTTTTTCCCATTGTGCTTTACAATTAATCTCAATCAAACTGCATTTGGGTTATTTTGACTAAGACAATGCAACAATAAAAACATGATAAAATAATAAAAAACATGATTTGTGAAAATCGTCACAAATCTCTGTCTGCAAATAAACTCTTCATATATTCACTATAGGAATTTATTAATTTATCCACTGATTTTACTTATTTGCATTTTTTTACAGCCGTGTAATAAGAGCTGGCTACACAGGAATAATCCTAGTACTGTTAGTTTTTAATGTAATAGAATTAAGTCCCAAGCACAACAACAATAATATTTAATAATCAATCTAATAGCAAAGTCCACACCACAGCTATAATGATAACTCTTCAGCTGAAGAGCAATACAAACACCGACAGCCAATCAGAATCAGCTAACCCTGACCCGAACCCTGACCCGAACCCTGACCCGTACCCTGATCCGAACCCTGACCCGAACCCTGACCCGTACCCTGACCCGAATCCTGATCCGAACCCTGACCCAAACCCTGACCCGAACCCTGACCCGAACCCTGACCCGAACCCTGATCCGAACCCTGACCCGTACCCTGATCCGAACCCTGACCCGTACCCTGATCTGAACCCTGACCCGAACCCTGACCTGAATCCTGACCCGTACCCGCACGCACTCTCTCGCACGCGCACACACACTCGCTCGCACGCACACACACACTCTCGCACGCACGCACACACACACACTCTCGCACGCACGCACACACACACACTCTCTCGCACGCACGCACACACACACACACACACACACAAAAGTAAAAACAAACTGCACTATGTACAAAGCGGCTGCTTGTGATGCTTTATGATTTGTGACAATAACACATGAATTCCTGCAACAGCACATTAAAGAACACAATCTGAGAAACATGAGCATTATATAGTGTTTATTTAATATAATGACATTCAGTCAGAGGTATGGCAGTCCTTATCTTAACGGTTAATTTACAACATTAATTAATGCTTTTCACACACACACACACACATTAATAGAAACGAACACACACAGTGTATAGGGGGTGCTCTGAAGCTTCACACACATCAAGGGCTGAACGCAGCGTTAGTAAAGTGAGATGAAGAGCAGGTGGATCTCAGAGTCTGAAGATCTGCTCCTGTGCCGCCTGTGGAGGGCCCGAGGGACTGATGCTCCTCATCGAGGGAAGATGATCTGCAGCTTCAGCTCTTCCAGCGAGAAACTGATCAAACTCTGGCAGCCAGAACACAGAGAGCAGATGAATGAATAACAGTGTGTGTCTGTGTGTGTGTGTGTGTTCAGTGAGGACTAAACCTCAGCGGACGCTCACCTTCACTGGTCACTCCCTCGCTGTCATCAGCATCCGGCTGAAAAACAGCACAAGATGTGCTCACAGTGCATTTGAAATCATATGCTCTTGGATTTATCTGATTGTAATTGTGTATATTTAATGAATGTGTTTTGTTCCGCTGTATTCTCTGCACTCAGAAGTGTGTGTACACACAGTACACACTAAGTATACACAGTTGCCAACTCTCGCGAGACAAATAAACAAATAAGCAACCGCAGCTTCAAAAACAAGCCCAATATTTGTAACATATACACATATTTATAGCCTAAAATATATGTGTCTCTGGAGCACAAAAGCAGTTATAAGCAGCACGGGTATATTTGTAGCAAAAGCCAATTGTATGGGTCAAAATTATTAATATTTATTTTATGCTAAGAACAACTTTAAAGATGATTTTCTCAATATTCAGATGTTTTCACACCCTCAGATTCCAGATTTTCAAATATTGTCCAAACCATACATCAATGGAAATATTATTTATTCAGCTTTCAGATGATGCATACATCTCAATTTCATAAAATTGACCCTTAGGACTGGTTTTGTGCTCGAGGGTCTCATATTAGGGTCATTCTATGGAAATGTCAATTTTTGTTAAAGTCATGTCTACTTCTCTCGTCGCTTGGATTACAGCATCACGTGCTTCTTGCTGAGTGGTTGTTCTCTAATGAGGGGGCGGGACGTTTGGCTAGTTACGCTACTGCATGTATATTATTGCACTGGTTGGCTATTGACTGCAAGCAACCCTATTTTTTTTTAATAAGCCCAAAAAACCCATGACCAGGTTTTTTTTCCCCCCACAACTTTAGGTTAAGAAGCCCAAAGTCGTGTATAATAAGCGGACTTGGCGACTGTGTATGTGTAAGTGTAGTGTGCTCAGATTGTAACAGCAGATGGCGCCGCTGCTCAGCGTTACGCTCTCGTGTTAAAGCAGTGAATATAACTCTCTTTACCATCTCTGCAGACAACCACCTCTCGATTTCATCCATGGCTGGGTTGTGTGGAGCTGGAGCCTAACAACACAAAACAGCACACACTGATCCAGAGCAGATTTAAAGTGTGTGCGTACATGCAAATCATCCCGATCTGACCACCTGAAGACTTAAAGGAGCAGTACATGCAACAATGAGAATGTGCTGATCCTCGTTTCTGCATCAATGGATGCTCTGCAGTGAATGGGTGCCGTCAGAATAAAAACATCTAATCCACAGTCCATCAGAAGCTGAAACAAATCCAGCATTAAGACCTTTTAATATGTGTCTATAATCCATAATAACACTTCCTCAGTGAAAAAGTGCATCTGCTGTCATCTCTCGCATCAAAATACAGCCTCATATTAGTTTAGAGCTGTTTCGGCATCTGTGCAGATTTCTCTCCTGATTCAGACCTGAACACTTTTTCACTGACGAAGAGTTATTATAGACATATTCCAGTCTTAATACTGGATTTGGGCATCAGCGAAAGCATGCAAAGCATTATTGTAAATGAAACGTAAAGGCGGCTCTATCTTTCCAGCTGTTCTGTGATTTAACATGTTTTTTATGATATTTGCTGCAGTTTGTCTCTCATTGAATCAGGTGTAGCGGCGTCACAGAAACCCACCAGAGCCTCGCTGTAAATCCACTGAGACTGACGGACCCAGCCGCTCTCAGAGCCCTTCACACACACACACTCCAGCAGGTCAAACACAGCGAGATACACATGTGATCAGTGTGACGAGAGACACAAGTGTGTACTGACCCCTGCTGTGACCTGCAGACGCGTGTCCAGAGCTTCAGCCAGACCGTCCACTGCACCGGGATCCTCGTACCGCACACTGCACACACACACACACGCACGCACGCACAGACACACACACACACACACACACACACACACACACACACACACACACACACACACACCATCAGACCTCACTTCACCTGAGCTCTAGGAGACAACAATCTGCTCAGACGATCGTCAAACACAAACCTCTTCCTCTGTTCGGCCAAAGAGCTGCTCCTCGTCTGAGCAAACATGTCAAACTCTTCATCTTCAAGTGCTGAGACACACACACACACAGAGTTTACAGCCAGGTCTATCATCTCTTACACCGGATCAAGCTGCAGAGCAGGATCTCTCTCTCACCTGAGCTGCTTGTCTGCTGGGATGCAGGGCGGGGCTCGTGTTGATTGACAGCTGGAAGAGTGTTCTGATTGGGCGATGGAGACTCAGGGCTGAGGTCAGTAAGGGTTGCAATCTCAGTCTGGGCACAGAAATCCAATAATCATAGTCATGTATTTAGTTATTGTTTAGTACGATATTTACACAATGTGTGTAGAGTAGCTCCGCCCACAGTGAAATCTCATTGGTCCAAATCACGCAGCACATGTATATGGAGTAAGATATTTCCTCCATTTATTTTCTTACTTTTAAGAACAACTTGTAAACCATTGAAGACAAACCTTCTGTGAGCTACGAGATTGTTATTTGATCGTTTATGCTTTTGTTGAAGTCATTATTTCAACTTATGTTTTAAATAATCACAATTAGTGACCCTGAAATATCTTGTTTTATAGAAGTAACTAACTTTTGATCTTTCTTTATTCAAATCAAAGTGATGATCCTCGTATCGGGCTGCTTTGGTTCATGACTTCTACACATCGTGAACAAACCCGATCCACTAGAAACATGTTGCTGATGAAGAGTCGGAGAGAACAGATGAAGGTTTACCTGCGGCTCCTGCTGTTCTTCTGTGTTTGACCTCGGCATGTTCAAGCGGTCAAACCTGTCACCAGAGATAGAAGAGGTGTGTTAGTGTGGAGCTGGACGCAGCACTGGACAAGCCTCATGCCGGAGCCTCACTGACCTCTCATAGCAGATGAACGCGCTGTTGAGATCATCATTGACCAGCAGAAGTTCTCCGATCATCTCGTCCTCTGAGAGATTAGGAATCAACTCCACGACCCTCTGCTGCATCTGCTTACACACCGAATACAGCTGCTGCTCTCATACACACACACACACACACACAAATACACGCACACACAGAGAGACACACACACAACACACACACACACACACACACACACACACACACACACCCACGCGCGCACGCACGCACAAACAGAGACATGCACGCACACACACACACACACACACACACACACACACACAGACACGCACGCACGCGCACGCATGCACGCACGCACACAGACACAGAGACACACACACAGAGACACACGCGCACGCACAGACACACGCACGCACGCACGCACACACACACACGCACGCACACACGCACGCACACAAACACAGACACGCACACACACACACACACGCGCACACACACACACACACAGACACACACGCACACACACACGTATGTTTTGGTGAATTGTGGGGACTTTCCATAGACTTCTATTACTTTTATACTGACCAAACAATATTTTCTGTCCCCTAACCCTACCGCTTACAGAAAACCTGTTTACATTCTTATACTTTCAGATAAACATCATTTATTATTTTTAATAATTTTTTTCCCTTATGGGGACTGCAGGCCATTCCCACAATGTCAAAAATGTCAGGTTTTACCATCCTTGTGGAGACATTTGGTCACACACACACACACACACACACACACACACACACACACACACACACACACACACACACACACACACACACACACACACACACACACACACACACACACACACACACACACACACACACACACACACACACACACACACACACACACACCTGCAGCAGCTCTGCGTCTGATGCTGGTGCTTCTCCAGGTTTGACGTGATTCAGCATCTCAGTCAAGACGCTCAGATTTCCTTTGACCAGATCCAGTTCAGATCTCAGCTTCTGCTTCTGGAGGAAAGACAGTGAAACACAGCAGTGAGCATCAGGGTGTGATTTGCCTTTTTATCACCTCTGAAATTGATATCCCTGCTTCTGAGCAGAACATAAGTATTACTGTGTTATAAACCGGGATGTACCTCGTCAGGCGCCACAGGGCTCTGCTGTCCGCTGGATTGTGGAGTGTGTCTCGCTGGTGACGAGTCAGTGTGAGACGGGGACGCAGATGAGGAAGACACCCCGTTTTCTGAAATAATCTAAAAGAGAGAAAAGAGGAAACATGTTAAAGGTGTAGTTTACCCAAAAATGATCAATCAGCCTGATGTCATTCCGACCCATATTACATTATTTCTAGAGTAGGACACAAAGAGGACATTTATCATAATGTTCTCGCTGCTCTTCTCACACTATGAAAGTGAAAAGCTTTAAATTATGTTATGATACTTTCCCGGTGCTTTTTGAACCTCAGTGGCTTTAGTTCTTCTTCTACTTTCATTGTGTGGAAAACAGCAGTGTGAACACCTTTACATTTCTATCATGCGCATCAGATGGAGCGGAACTTAATACATAGAGCCGTAGTTCACTGGCAAGCTAGGCAATATCACTTTCATAATCAAATGCGATTCATCTGCGATAACTACACCAGTGGATCACCATCACTAAACCAGTGGATCACCATCACTAAACCAGTAGATCACCATCACTAAACAAGTGGCTCACCATCACTAAACAAGTGGATCACCATCACTAAACCAGTAGATTCACCATCACTAAACCAGTGGATCACCATCACTAAACCAGCAGATCATCATCACTAAACCAGCGAATTAGCATCACTAAACCAGCAGATCACCATCACTAAACCAGTGGATCACCATCACTAAACCAGTGGATCACCATCTCTAAACCAGTGGATCAGCATCACTTAACCAGTGGATCACCATCACTAAACCAGTGGATCACCATCACTAAACCAGCTGATCACCATCATTAAACAGTGAATCAGCATCACTAAACCAGCAGATCACCATCACTAAACCAGCGGATCACCATCACTAAACCAGTGGATCACCATCACTAAACCAGTGGATCACCATCACTAAACCAGTGGATCACCATCACTAAACCAGTGGATCACCATCACTAAACCAGTGGATCACCATCACTAAACCAGTGGATCACCATCACTAAACCAGCTGATCACCATCATTAAACAGTGAATCAGCATCACTAAACCAGCAGATCACCATCACTAAACCAGCAGATCACCATCACTTAACCAGCGGATCACCATCACTAAACCAATGGATCACCATCTCTAAACCAGTAGATCAGCATCACTTAACCAGTGGATCACCATCACTAAACCAGCTGATCACCATCACTAAACCAGCTGATCACCATCACTAAACCAGCAGATCACCATCATTAAACAGTGAATCAGCATCACTAAACCAGCAGATCACCATCACTAAACCAGTGGATCAGCATCACTAAATCAGTGTATCACATTAGGGGTCGACCGATATGTGTTTTTCAGGGCCGATACCGATTATTACAGATCAAGTAGACCGATAACCGATATTTTGAACCGATATACATGTCTGGTGTAAAAATGAAAATTAATGCCAAAATTAATAATAACAAGAGCTCTGACAAAAAACGTTCTTTAAATGCTTTTAAACATGGCTTTAATTCTGAAAACTGTTAATAACAACAACATTTCCGTTGGTTTTAATTTACAGTACAGTGCAAATGAAGGCATAAAACATTAATTTAATTTATCTTTTAATCAAATGAGAGTTAGACTTTATTTTTGGCAAACAAATTAGTTTACTATTAAAATTAAAACATGGAAGAAATAGCGTATTGTGTTATTATTCTCAACAAAAGTTGTAATAATTGTTGTAGTTGTATTACGTATACAGTAATATATTCGGCTAAACCGAACTTATATTTTGACAGGTTGCCATGAGGACCTTTTAAGTTTCTGTAGCCTATGTATATATGATATGACGATCGTTTTACTCAAATGAAACGGTCAAATGCTCATGAAGTGACTGTCCGAGCAGTTCTGGGGATGTTGTTCATGTATTTATGTCCTCATTTAGTGAGACGGCAGACGCTGAAAACACCGCGAGCAGCACGCGCTTCAGTATGTATGTGTGCAGTAAATGAAACCGCACGTCTGTGTCATTCATTAACAGAGATGCAGAACATGCAGGATTCATATTTAAAGTGTTTTTGCGGCTTACTATTTATAGATACTAGTCCATAGCACGAGTCGATTTAAGTTTACTGACCTACTTTTGATTAATTCATCCAAACTTCGACACATTCCGTGACATTCCGCGTTATACGGTAAATTCCATTATATGACTGCATTCCGCGATTCCGCCCGCATTTTACGCATCGCGGACATCATAGGTTATATTGAGGTGTTTTGCAACTTCAGCAACGTCTGCTGCTGCTTTACCTTTGAGAGACAACTGATGCGTGATCACTGACGCAGCTCCAGTTAGCAAGTGCTCTCGGTGTGAGACTGCCTTCAGTTTTCCGCGTTGATTGGTCGGACTCGTGACTCTCTACATATCAGATGAGCGGTGGGCGGAGATTGCTCTCAGAGATTGAGAGATCGCCTCACTCTCACAGAGTGTTGAGCTCAGACAGGCTGCATCGAGCCAAATAGTGCATTTAAACATTAAATAATTTCACCTGTATTATTTATTCACCAATAAATAATGTCCCCTGTAAATAGTATGTTTGTTTGCATTATAAAAAAAAAATATATAAATTATCGGCAAATCTGTTTTGAAAATGGCCGATATCGATAATCGGTAAAATGCTTAATATCGGCGCCGATAATCGGCCAGGCCGATAATCGGTCGATCCCTATATCCCATCACTAAAAGCAGTGTATCACCATCACTGAACCAGTGGATCACCATCACTAAACCAGTAGATCAGCATCACTAACTAACACTGTGGATTCTGTGAGCTTTACCCTGTTGGGCGTGTGGATGGGCGCGAGAGAGTCCAGATCCGTCATGGGAAACTCCAGTCCTCTCCGCCGCAGGTCCTCATAGACGCTCACCACTCCAGACAGAGATGGACTGTTGCGGAAGGCATCGGCCCACGCCTGCAACACAGAACCAACGTCAAGCCGATCAATCACAATCAATCACAGATGCGGCGAGAGTGCTTCACCTGGATGAGGCTCAGGACTCTGTCGTGAAGGATCATGGGAGGGTTGTTTTTGGGCAGAATCGCTCTGACCAGAACGCCCTCCACAAACTCTTTGGAACAGACATGGACATGGAAACGAGAGCCACAGTTCTTCACACACGTCTCAAGAACCTGAAAAACAGAGCAACAGCCGTTTGAACACACAGACACACACAGAGGGTCACACACACACACAGACACACAGACACTCACGATCAAAGCCAGCATCACCTCCCTGAAGTTCTTATTACCCACAATCCTCTTCTTTAAAGCTTTCACTGCATCTTTGGGTCTGGAAAACAACACAAGCAGTGAGACGACAGATTGAAGGAGCCGGCGAGCGTATCTGGAGTATCTGCAGAGAGTGAGGGACACAGCACCCGTCATCCGTCTCGCTGATGATGTCACAGATCTCCAGATTCAGACTCCAGTCCTCCGTCTGAAGAGCAGCACAGGTGGCTTTCTCTGACACACAAATCCACCACATTAAATTAATCTCAAAATTAAATATGCAAAATAAAATCAGCAGAAAAATTACTCCACGCATCACAGAATAACTGTCACTGTCATGTTTTATTGATCGATTACTGTCTGTCTGTAGTCTCACAGAGGAATGAACGTTAAAGAGGTTTTCAGTTTAATGATATCACCATAAACATAACCTTAAATAATGACACCTTTTATGTACATAAGAGCAGCGGTCGTTTGTAACTGTGATGCCTCTCATCCGCTTCCAGTTATGTTTGCTGCACAGCTTGTTGCTTAATATTGCAAACTGGAATTTCTTACCATATTATTTGTATGTATTAATCAAAACACAGGTTTTTTAGCGCATATAGCTTTATTGTTTAATGCACTTTGTTGTTATTCTAGTTTTTCAAGTAAGTGTGGCAAAATAAAGCAGTGTGTGCAAGTCAAAATCTATTTACATATTATCCCTAATTTTTTGTTTTATAATTATTTGATATAAAAAGAAATTTCATTACAAACATAAAACACATTCGGTATACTGCAAAATAAAGAAAACTAAGAAAGTACATAAATATCCAATTTCACGATTTCACACTTACATCTACTAGCACGATAAACGTAATGCGTATTTGGCGAGTATGATAATACGTTGTAGGCGTGCTGTCCTGGGGGAGGGCTCTGAGCTCGGGAAGGGCCCGAACCCAGAGTACCCCCCCGTGTGATTAGAATTCTAGTGATAAGGTGGAGAAGGGGTGGTGGAGGGATGCTGCTTAACCGTCGACTAGATGGAGGTAAGACAGCTGTATTTATGCCCCAGGATTGATTACCTAGATTGTGTACCACCTGAGCTAATTAGCCTGAGTATCTGACGTGCTCCTCCCGAACTTAGCTTATAAACTACGT
>CM049830.1:35573140-35575640 GCA_027422435.1 Schizopygopsis pylzovi | reverse complement strand
TCGGCTCGATCAGGCTCAACGGAGGGAACGTGTACAGTAACACGTCTGGCCACTTGTGGCCACTTGTGAGAAGAACAGGGGACATTGCACGTCTTCATGCAGTGCGAAGGGATCTACAGCGGCCCGGCCGAATCTCTGTCACACCCTGATGGTCACTTGGGGGTGGAGTCTCCACTCCCCGTATAGAGGACTCCCTCTGGACAGTAAATCCTCTCCCCTGTTCATTATTCCTGGAACATGGGTCACGCGTAACGACAGGAGGGTCCTGCTGCTCCACATAATTAGTTATTTAGCTAATGAGTGAAGCTTGTGAGAATGAACTCCCCCCTGCCTATTTATGTAGGCTATTACCGTTGTATTGTTCGTCCTGACCAATACATGATGATCCTTGAGAAAATGCACAAAATGTCTCAGAGCTAGTAGTTCTAGAAAATGTATGTGCTTCTCTCTTAGTGCGGGAGACCAAACTCCTCTCAATGTTCTGCCCTTGAACATCGCCCCCCAGCCCGTGAGAGATGCATCTGTCATCACCACTTTCCTTAACATAACAGGACCCAGAGGGCATCCTGTCCTGAGAAAAGACGGAGCTCTCCAATGATGGAGAGCACTCATGCATTCTGGTGAGATGTGCACTCTGCGGCTGAGACGACTCTTGGGGCAAATGCATTGTGACGCTGTCACAGTTGTCACTGTCCAGTTTAGAAAATCCCTCATTCGCAGCAGTCCCAGGGGAACCATTGACAGTGTTGAGGCCATCAGACCCAGTAGTCAAAGACACATTCTGAACGAGACTCATCTCCCTCCTTGAAAAGGAGAGGGGCAGCTGTGAAATGTCTTGATGCGATCCTCTCGAAACATCACTGAATTCAACCTGAGACCCAAGTAGACTATTTCCTGTGCAGGAGTTAAACAACTCTTTGTCTGGTTTATCTAGAAACCTAATCTCTCCAGATGTGTCACTAGTGTGTCCGAATCACTCTCTGATTACCTCGGGGACGGCACGCAGATGAGCAGGTCATCCAGATATGTTGAATCTCTGATCTCTCCGTTCCTTAACGGCATCAGAGCTGCTTCCACGCATTTTCTGAAAACCCTGGGGGCCAAAGCAAGGCCAAAGGGAATTTTCCTAAACTCATATGCTGTGCCCTGATAAGCAAACCTCAGATATTTCCTGTAAGCAGGAAAAATATCTATGTGAAAATATGCGTTTTGGAGGTCCACTGAGGGGAACCAATCTCCCTGACGAATACTCTGACACAACGTTCTGAGCGACAGCATTTTGAATTTGTATTTTCTGAGGTGTTTGTTGAGGACCCGTAAATCCAAAATGAGACAGAGACCTCCCCTCTTTTGGGAATCACAAATTACCGGGAGTAAAAACCTAAGTGTATTTCTCTAGTTGGAATCACTCTTATCACTCCTTTTCTCATTAAAGATTATATTTCTTCCTCTAAAACCTGAGCTGCTTCGCCCTTGGGTAACTAAGAGTTTACCTCTCCATTGAACATAGGAGGTTTTGCAGTGAATCGAAGTCTGTATCTCCTATCTATCGTGGTTAAAACCCTGGGATGAACTGTGCATGCGTGCCAGTTCGCTGCCTGAGCTGCAAGTGGGCCCTTCTCATCTTCGCTCTCTAACGGTGTTGCAGGAGGGGAGTGCCGCTCAAGTGAAGGAGTTAGATTAATCCTTATTTTTGATTGTTTTAATTTTTTGTGATTTTTATTTATTTTTATCCCACTCTGTGCCCTCAGCCCTTGGCCTAGATGCGTCAGAGAAAACTTTATTCTTGATGGGATGCTTATGAACTTTTGTCCTTCTTCCCTCAGAACAAACCTCGTAGGTGGAGGAAGAGACAACTCTTTTGGGGGCACCAAAGGAACATGGGCCATTTCCCCGCACACATTGGGGTTTGAACTGACCACACATGGACTTTTCACATTTTAATTCCTTCTCCTTTTCCCCGCGGAAGGGAGAACGGAATCGTTCTGAAGAGATGGGACAGAGAAACCCAGAGTCCTGTTTCCAAACTCTACCTGATGCCAAGCGAGGTCTCAGGTCGCCCACCTCTTTTTGTTTCCCTGAGGGGTTGCCGACCGGTGTTTTGCTGCCGTGGCTGCGAAAGACTGCTTTGGTTTCATGAAACCGGGCTTTGACTGAGGGCCCGCGTTTCTCAGCTGTTGCGGTGGAGCCGGACGGGAAGGTTGATAATCAGAATGTCCTCCTCTCCCTGAAGGTCTGAAGTTCGGTCGGCTCGGGTGATAAGGCCGAGCTGCCAGTTTTCTGGGGAGACAGACCTCGAATGCCTCTCACTTTTTCAGCAGGTCACATTGCTAGACGCATCGCCGTTACTGTTGTGCCAAACATGGCCTTTGGATCAATAGGGGCATCCAAAAACTCCATCTTCTCTTTTTCAGAGATGCCTGACAAACCCAGCCATAGCGATCTCTCTCCCACAACCGCTAAGCCCATACTACGACCTCAGCTTTGAACTGCTCCACAG
>CM049830.1:35553140-35563140 GCA_027422435.1 Schizopygopsis pylzovi | reverse complement strand
TATTTATACAACATACAAAAAGTAGTCAAAACACATAATATAACATAGTTTATTTTTTTAAAACAATGTGCTTATTCTTTAACAAAATTGTAATCATCTTCATGGCAGAAGATACAATACAATCTTGAAGATACTGAACATGCTTCATATTTACGGTAACGGATTGTCACCTTAAAAATGGTGCTTACGAGCTTTAGCTACAGCAAATGCTGTCACTATGTCCTCCATATTCAAAGACCTTCATATGGACTGGGTATCTTCTGTCTGAGGCAGTGGTGATAGGGACTTAAGCAATACTCCTATAGAAATATATGGTTAGCATCTTAATTTATTATTAGTTTATCAACTAGCTATGTTAACTAATTTAATAGAAGAGTTGGATAATGCAAGTAAATCTATTGATATAGTAAGTAACACTATATCTGACACTGAACGTATAATGTTCACTGTCAGGAGAAGGGACTGAGGAATGAGTGACAGGAACTCAAGTAATGCTCCTGCATGCAGAAATATATGATTAGCATTTTAATTTAATCTTTTTAATTTAATAAAGTTTATTAACTATTAGTTCATTGTTTGTTGACAACTAATTATGTTAACTCAACTAATTTAATGTAGAAGAGCTAAATAAATAATGTCAACTAAGTAAATGTAATGATATTTATTTAGATTGTTTCGTGAGCTCCCCACTGGCAGCAAGACACAGTAACGTTACCGAAACTTGCCAAGCGGTGATGTGCGCGTCTTTCCCGGTGCCACCTATTCTACTGCAGCCTACATTAATACCTGCTAATTGCTATATAATACATGCTGCTGCTAAGTGCAACCCTAGCTAACCTGTTTTCCAGTAACCCTAGAAGTAATTGGACTAGTATTTCATATAGCAAATAATTAAACGAAAATAAGCTGGAATTAACAACAAACACATTTGTTTGTCATATAATTATCATTAAGTCAATCTGATCTCCATCACTTAACTTACCGCTGTCATGTTTCCTCTTTTCCTCCTTTTCTTGCTTTTTTCCGCTTTTGGCAGCCAGATGGATAAGTCCTTTTCATGTTTAAAATAGCCGAGTAAATGCACGAGTAAGTGCTGTGCCAGTTTGGAAACGGCGGCCGACGCATCACGAGGAAAAAGAAAACACATCCAGTGTGACGAGAGGGAGCCCCCTAGGGGGGATGCAGATATATTGCTCCATGTTACGTGTATATTATTAATAATGACATTTACGATTGTTCAAATGGCCAGCTGTCGGGGGGCCCCTCAAAATACGGGGCCACAGGCAATTGCCTGCCCCATTGCTACGCCTCTGGTAATGATACGGGACGCCTAATTTTATTCAATATATTACATTAAATCCTAATCTAATCATGATAAACTATACATCGCTGGAAAGGTCCAAGACTCCTAAACAGATTATTGTCCCACTGTTTGCTGTTAAAAATTATGTAGGAGCAGTAATAGATTAATTTATGAAAAGAGTGCACTTTAAAACATATATGCCATAACAGGAGCGCTGACCTTTGACACCAAAATTATATTCGCCCCCCCCCCCCCATCACGTTTAAGCACTCATCATATATTATATCATTTGAAAGTTTAAAACCTCAAAATTCATCCTGTGAAACCCGGACATTGTGTTACCATAGAAATGGTACTTAAAAATATTTTTGCAGACTCCTCCCCCTTAGTGGGAGGAGTCATATTCTGAATTTAATACAGTCTTAGAATCAAAACTTTTGATAATCTTGACAACACACATATCATCGGAAAGGTCTGAGTCTCAAGATTCAATATTTGGTGGTTATTTTGTGATAGGAGTAACACAGAGACAGAAATGTATACATTTGTAACAGGGAAAAAATTAAATGCGTTTTAATGGCTGTTTGTGGTATAACGCATAAAATTGCATAGTAACCTCAATTTTTATTATATCAACTTCAAATTTGGAAAAACTAATTTAGATATATGGCTTTAATTCTATACCAAATTTGGATTAAAACCTATTTTGTAAAATATACATTTTATATAAAATAAAAATAGTACAGTACATTTACAATAAATGTAAACGTATATATATTTTTTAAATGATTTAACTTATGCAATAATCTGCTGATTGTCTTTAAAAAGAGTAAGGGTTAATGACAGAATTTACATTTTGGGGTTAATTAACCATTTAACGTAAAGCGCGAGCAATTTTTGTTTACTCCCCAACATTTATTTTAACTGAAAATAAACAACACGAGTGTAAAGTTGGAATTAGGATGCTAACGGTAATAAACCATTGGCTTAGTTTGCATTAACCATGAGCATTATGCAATTATTCAGCTATAAGACCTCTTTACATCGAGACGAGCGTCTCAGAAAGACCTCAAACAGGTAGAAATATTTCACAATATTCACCTAAAATGTTAACAACATTAACGCACAATCGGCTGAAATCAAAAACTCAGAGTGATTGTTTAAAAAACAGTTTATATGGACATTCAGATACAAATTACATCACAAATGGATTCAGAATATGTAGAGAAAGTTCAACTCAAAAACACGGTTACACTGTAAACCAAAGGAGAGTATGCGGTATCATATTCATAAGGTGCGACAATGGAGAATAAAAGAGACGCCTTCTTTAATCCTTGACTGATTTCAACCTTCATCATCATCAGAAGAAACCCGTCTCATCATAGTAAAGAGAAATGAGCGAAGGACCGAAACCTGCCGCATCTTTTACAAAAAAAGCATCGTTAAAAGCCAGAATTTAGGAGCCGAGATCATTTTCATCTCTTGTAATACTGTGGAAAGTGTATGCATAGACTGCAAGTACCATTGAAACTAATAATAATAATAATAATAATAATAATAGTCTTGGTTTAGTGTTCAGACTGTGGACGGCTTTTCTTAGTGTCCCTCATCCACACACAAAATGACTTTCTGAAGTCTAAAACGGCTAAATATTTTCAGTCCAGTTATCTACTGAAACGCATGATGTCCTGCAAAACAAACAAACCATGATCGTGTTTTCACAGATAAGCAAACCGGACGAAGCTGCAATCCATGTCCAGCAACTCTGAAATGATTAAACGAGCCACTTCAAACGATATCAAAAACCTATTGACACGAAAAAAAATATATATAGAATTACAAATACGTTTACACACAACTCAAGACTTTTCTTTGGAAAAAAAATTCAGAAAAAAGCAACACACACACACACAAAAAAAAAACACTTTGCAAGAAAGACAAAAAAAATATGCGTTTCTCCTTATAAAAAAAAAAGAAAATTATAATAAATTTTACAAACTTTTTTTTTTTGATCAACTTTTCTGAAATTTGGGCTGAAACTTGCATGTTTTACAATTCTATGCTAATAAGAGAGTCAATATCGTGAGGGCTCTGATTCCAAAATCTGAAGGAGAAAAGCATAATTAGCATAATTTATGTAGTCGTTATACAGGAGTTTGGCATCAACGTGGGTTCCGACGATGTCCTACCCTTCATTAAAGCCAACACACACAACAACCATGAGTAACTAATGACGATAATAATAATAATAATAATAATGTTTGGTAAAATTGTGTCTATTCTAGTTTACTTGCATATAATGACTATTTAATTTTAAAGGTACATGCCTCTTGAGAACGGTCTGAATGGAGGTACGGTTTAAAGAACACCAAGCATTATTATGACACGTCGTCCCATACTCGTAACAGCTCTCCAGAGAACGATGGTAGTCTCATCACGTCGCTGTATTTGGGATAATAGCATCTTCAGAGCTGACGGATCCGGTGATTTCAAGACGATGCTTAAAACACAGTCCGGACGAATGTCTATACTTCTTAAAGAATGTTGCTGATTATTGTAGTGTGAGACAGTGAAGGGGTCCCGAGGCTCGGTGCACATGTAGTTCGGTGGCCACTAGAGGCAGTCTAGAGCCGTTACTGCATGCATACGTGCAGAGAGACGAGCCGAAGGAAGAAATGATTTGCGCTTCTCAGTCAGAGATCTGTTACTATTTAGTGTTCAACGTTGTCAGGTTTCCTAAAAAAAAAAAAATCCTTGATGTATTGATTTATAGTTGCATTCCTTATTCAAAGTTCGCTCGTAACTGGTGCGTCGCGCTTTTTTTTGTCTAAAAGTGTGATTGGTTTTTTTTCCCTCCGAGGTCAGAAGCTGTAGACTGGAAGTGTTTAATACGGAGAGAACCGGCTGTATCCTCCTCTGTAGAGAGTGGCCTGTGAGAGAGAGAGAGAGAGAGAGAGAGTGAGAGAGAGAGAGAGAGAGAGAGAGAGAGAGAGAAAGAGAGAGTTGAGTGAGAGAGTGAGTTGAGTGAGAGAGAGCGATTTAGAGTGAGTAGTGAGAGTGATTGAGAGTGAGTTGAGTGAGAGAGTGAGTGAGAGAGATTGAGAGCGTGAGAGAGAGAGATTGAGAGCGTGAGAGAGCGAGTTGAGTGAGAGAGAGTGAGTGAGAGAGAGAGAGTGAGTTGAGAGAGAGAGTGAGAGAGAGTGAGTTGAGAGAAAGAGTGAGTTGAGTGAGAGAGTGAGTTGAGTGAAAGAGTGAGTGAAAGTGGGTGAGGGAAAAAGTGAGTGTGAGTGAGAGCGAGTTAAGTGAGAGAGTGAGTTGAGAGAGCGAGTGTGAGAGAGTGAGTGAGAGAGAGAGAGGAGTTGAGAGAGAGAGTGAGTTGAGTGAAAGAGTGAGTGAAAGTGGGTGAGGGAAAAAGTGAGTGTGAGTGAGAGCGAGTTAAGTGAGAGAGTGAGTGAGAGAGTGAAAGTGGGTGAGTGAGAGTGTGAAAGAGAGGGGTTGGATTAGAAACAGTTAATTTAATTGACGAATAATTGTTACCAACAAAAACATTTTCACTGATGACGACGAGACTATAACGAATGAAAACTCTTTTTTTTTTTTACCAATGAATATCAATAGGGATGGGTACCGAAACCCGGTATTTAATCGGTCTCGGGGCTAAATTATGAAAGACCGGAGTATCGATAAGCTCTGACGTAAACGGTTCTGCTATCGGTACTGGAGAAATTAAGAAAACACACATACATTTATTATTGCTATATATACACATTATCTTGCAAATTCTATCTCACCAGAGTCGCCTGCTGTTTTTATATAGATTCATATTAAAACATTTGTCTATGATGCATTTTTGCTATTCGCAATTCAGAAGCGAGATCGCGCTCATGCGGAGGAGCTTCAGCGCGCGCAACATGAAAGCGGTTTAATTATGATAGAAGAGAGAACTAAACATTCAAACATCTGCTTACGCTTTAGGCCTGTGGCTGCGGCTGCTAATTGTATTTTTTTATTTCGATTTTGGCTTCTAAGCATTATAGCCGCGTTTCTTCTTCCCTTCAACATTTGTTCCTCCTAAAACCCAAACTTAACGTCAGAATCAGCTCAATCGGTGATTGTTGTAAAATGCCGTCTTTACTGTTGCTAAATTGCGGACATGTTTGATAAAGGGACGTTGAAAGCACAATCCGCACGAGAGACGCTGTTCCCCAAGTGTGTGTGTGTGTGTGTGTGTGTGCGTGGTGTGCCGGGGGTGGAGCGCACAAAACACTTTGAGCTTCGGGCACATCCATAGTCGATAAGATCACACAAAATTCAAAATGGCCGGCTTGGAGAATATTCACTTAAACACAGTTTATGTCTTAAGTGGATGAGAACAGTTGGGAGAAAATCTGATGTGTGTCAATATATTGTCTTAAAGTGACAAACTGCGCTTCATCAATGTTAACCAAAGAACAAAATGAAAGAGAAAATCACTCACAGCACTTAATCTGTATAATGTTATAGCTTTAATAAGCATCAATCTATCAATACATACAGTGAAAACTATGCAGTGTTCATTTACATTTTAATACTCTTAGATTTATTTTGTAGCTATTACTTTCCAGAACATTAATGTTAGTGGACCTTCATGAAAAAAACACTGTTTATTTCTTTTCAGTTGTATATTTGTTTTATTGAATTTTTCAGTTTGTTTTACTTTTCTTTGTTCATGTTCTTACTGTATCTTATAATATGTATAAAACACTAAAAATGCCTGCACACTGGTGCATTTACAAATTGATGCTTTATATTCATTTCATTAAATATTTATTTTACATTTCAGAATATAAAGCAATGTTAATTCAGCTCTTAATTTGTCATATATATATACATAAAACAAAAAGTACCGATAAGAATACCGTTAAAGTACCGAATCGATAAGCAGTATCGGTAAGAGTAGTAATACCGTTAAAACCTTAACGATACCCATCCCTAAATATCAATAATATGCAGTGTTGGGGGTAACGCATTACAAGTAATGCGAGTTACGTAATCAGATTACTTTTTAAGTTACTTTTTCAAAAACAAAAAAAAAAAGTGCATGAATTCATCCAATTCGCAAAAAACAGATTCAGTATTTATAAAAACCGAGAAATGCAAACTCAGAATATGACGCAAACCTGCAATAATTAAATATGTTAAACAACACATATGTATCTAATCCCATTTCAATAACTAATGTCTTTGCGATGATCCAGTTCAATCATACTAATAAGCACAAATACCTTTAGATAAACTAACAATGTTTTTATTGCTGAAGAGTGCTGAACGTCTTCTCCTGTGTTCTTCTGTACAGACGTGATTTACTCGTCCTTCAGTCTGAGGTTTATTCATTACACTTTTTGCGTGTGAAACGGCTTTAAATGTGCTAATAATAGAACTTCTTATATTAAAAACAAACAATCAAGCCCTGCTCATATTTAAAAAGTAACGGTAACGCATTCCTTTCCATAAAAAGTAACTAAGTAACGTAACTAGTTACTTTTTAGGGAGTAACGCAATATTGTAACGCATTACTTTTAAAAGTAACTTTCCTCAACACTGGTTATATTCAATAAATATAACGATTTGGGAAGAACGAATATCTGCTGCGTAGGAGGTTAGATGCGAACATAAGCTAAGATACACTTGCTACACGGCGGATAAAACGGTCAATATGTTGGAGTAAGAGAAGAAAGAGCAGACGGATGCATAAATCTGACGATGTGAGAACTCAATTCGGTCCGGTTGAGTGAGATATTTAGTCGAGTAAAAACAATTCAGATGACTAAAATATAAGCTTACCATCGCGCCAACTCCATAAGCCGCCGCTGCTGCCGCCGCCGCTGGAGACGCTAGCGCAGCCGCGTACGGATCTGCCGCGTACATGCGACCGTAGCTGCAAAATACAGAGAAACCAATCAATACAACTCCGAACCGGCAGAAACGACATGTTCAGAGAATTACGCAATCACGACGCAACATTGTGTCACACCATCAAATCTCGGCAAAAAATATGTTTTATGTGCGTAATATTGAATAATATTGCATAATATTGAAATTAGTGCCGTCAAACGTTTAATCGCATACAAAATAAATGTGTACTGTGTATATATTATATTCATGTTAAGTACACACACATATATTATGTAAACAAAAACTTATTTCAGATGCGATTAATCGTTTGACAGCACTAATTAAAATGTAAATAACTTTTTACATTTAAATGACACATTCTTGAACGATTACAATTTAAGTTTTTATCAGCTTGTAAATTAGTAAAACTATTAATCAGTGTATTATTAGTTTGTTAGTGTGCTACACTTTAAGAAACGTCTGTAAAATAGGCCACAATCTAATATGTTATTATGAAGGAGTACAAGCTAGTTGCCGATGGGTTCTATTTTTAAGAAATATGATATATCTTTTCACTTATATGCTGATGATACACAGTTGTATCTTTCTTTTAAACCTGGTGATAAAAATGCATTAGCAAAGTTGTTTGTATGTATTGAGGAACTTAAATCTTGGCTTATGAGTAATTTCTTGACACTTAATGAAGGTAAAACCGAGGTGATTCTGTTTGGACCTAGTGATGCTTTTTCTTTTAATTCTTATAATCTTGATATTGGCAATTTGGCCCAGTGGATTACTCCTTGTGTAAGGAATCTGGGTGTCTTATTTGATTCCAGTCTAAAGTTTGATAAACAGATAAACAGTGTGGTCAGGTCATGCTTTTTTCATCTTCGACGTTTGGCTAAAGTTAAAACTCTTCTCTCAACACAGACATTCGAAAAAGTAATCCATGCATTTGTGACATCTAGATTAGACTATTGCAATTCGCTGTACTATGGGATAAATCAGTCCTCCATGGAGCGATTGCAAATGGTTCAAAATGCAGCAGCCAGGCTATTGACCGGCACGCGTAAATTTCAGCACATTACTCCCATTCTGACCACATTACAGTGGCTACCAGTTAAACTTCGAGTGGAATACAAAATCTTAACATTGGTTTTTAAAGCACTTAATAATCTTGCACCAATCTACCTCACCGAGTTGTTGCAAACACACAAATCTGTGAGGCCACTCAGATCCAGATTTTTGGGAACTTTATCAATGCCTAGGTCCAGATCGAAGCATCGTGGCGATCGAGCCTTTGTAATTGTGGGTCCTACACTCTGGAACAATCTTCCGGTTGCCATCCGAACGATGACTTCTCTATCTATTTTTAAAGTTATGCTTAAATCTCAAATTCTTGATCGATTTGCGGCAAATTCAATGAAGGCGTTTTTGATGATCTATCTACTGGGATTCTATTTATTTATAATTATCGTGCTCTGTTGTATTGTGATAAAGTTTACATTTGTTTTGTAAAGCACTTTGGTCAATCTAATTGTGTATACAATGTGCTATGAGTAAATAATAAAAGCAACAAAAGAAAGAAATGTATCATGCAATGAACAATTATTTATTGACTTAGTACTAAATCTAAATCAATTGCAAGATAGCAGCTAGACTGTAATGGTCTCACGTGACATGTCGTGTACTGACGAGTGCATCTATTGTAAGTTTTAACTCTTTTTGATCGTAGTTTAGATGCTAAATTGTAGCTTTTTTATCATCTTGAGTCATTATCAAAATTGCCAGAATTTATTTTTTACTTTATTTAGCAACAAACATGTTGGTAATTGGCAACTCTAGTTCTGAACAATGTCACTATCATCCATGCGAGAAGAGAGCTAGAACAAGGTTTACTGTTCATGTAATGCTCATCTCCTTGCTGATTGGAGTCACAATAATGCAACGCCGTTCTGATGTAGCGTACGCGGATCTTTGTTTTCTTTGATTGCTTAGTTTAATGCTTGTTCATTTTTACAAGCATCGGTACAACAAGTTGCAAATGTTATTAGAATAGATTAGAAAAGAAACTGAAGTCCTTAACAAGAATCTGCCAACATATGTTCAGAAGACACAAACGGTTCGTGAGCGTTAAGTGGCTCCGTTACGCACGTGAATTGACTCGCTACGGCAAACAAGCTGAGTGTGAAGCGAAGGCAGTTGGTTTCTCTAGATTAAGAATCAATGTTGTTTTCAAAGAAGCCTACAGAGGGGATGTGGTGCATTAGCGTGTGAGTCACCAAACAAAAGGTGCCAAACCATTACTGATTGCCATATTTCAGACAACAACAACGCGTTGGAGACCTAGTGAGCTCCTACCACTACTCCATCAGACAGATGCAAACAATGCATGGACAATGACATGTCCTAATTGCTCCCTCAGCATGGTTTGACTCCTACAGGCCAGACAAAGAGAATATGCCGATCGCTGCTAGGATAGAGCAGAGTCATGTCACGCCCAGAAACAACGAGGGAGGGAAGAGAGATGGTGCCAGATAGAAGAGAGACAGAAGGAGATAGGAGAAACCAAGTAACAAGAAGCATGAGCCAAACAGAGAAGACGAAGCATTCGCAGATACGTACGGCCACGAAGAGATCATGATCCCTCGATGCAAAGAGAGAGAGAGAAGAGAGGGGAGAGAGAGAGAGGGGGAAGAGAGAGAGAGAGAGAGAGAGAGAGGGGGGAGAAGAGAGAGAGAGGAGAGGAGGAGAAAGAGAGAGACAGGGGGAGGAAACAAGAGAGAGAGACGAGAGAGAGGGGGAGAAGAGAGAGAGAGGGGA
>CM049830.1:35535640-35548140 GCA_027422435.1 Schizopygopsis pylzovi | reverse complement strand
CCGTACACTGTTCAGACTAGGCTGCTTATGTTGAAGTGTTTGGGACGTGGCTTTTAATGATGAAACTTTTTTTTTTAATCAGGCTCTCAAAAAGTATATAAAAAATTTGGATATAGATTTATCGGCCAACATATCGGTTATCAGCTTTCAAATATAAAGAATTATCGGCCAAAATTTTCATATCGGTGCATCCCTAAAATAAAGTCAAATGTTCAATTAATCGAGATTTAGATTTTAGATCACATCGAGGACATCTGCTGGTTAAAGCCGTGTGAATTCAATAAGAACAAACTGATGATGACAAAAACTAAAATTGAGCTTATCTTCAAAAGCAAAACAAATTCTCCCAAAAGCATTGGTTTTTCCTTTGGGGTTTACGTTTAGAGGAGTCATATGATGTTGCTAAAAAGAACATTATTTGGTGTATTTGATGCAATGCAATGAGTTTATATGGTTTAATGTGACATTATTTTCCACATACTGTACATTAGTGTTGCTCCGTCTTGATTGTTACAAAGCTCATCGTTCTGAGAAGCGACGCGTGCTGTGATTGGCCGGCTATCCGGTGCGTTGTGATTGGCCGATACCTCAAGCGTGAGACGGAATGTTACACCCCTCACCGTATTGTGATGCGTTGCACGACAAAAACAATAAAACCCGTTATAAACCAGGCATTTGTTGCATCCAGTGGGGAGATAATTACTGATTATAATGACTTTTTACATTTCACTTCTGATTATACCCTGTATAATTTAGTATGTGATGAATAAACAAACCTTGACTTATACTGTCTTTACCATGTCTGCATTAGTGATCGTAGAAACACAAACAACAAGCGCGACTCTGCACCGCTCAAAACTCACGTCTGAATCGTCAGAAGCAGAAACATGTTTACTGGCTGTGAGTCAGAAGCTGGAACTGCTCCACTTTATAGAAACAGTCTTTGCATTGTAAGCCACTCTTCCGGGTTCAGGACACAGTATATAGCGCTGCACACACTCCAATATTTGTGTTCTGTTCTGGAACAGTGTTTTAAATATAACTGAACCACTGATTTCTAGTCGTGTCCTCTTTTGGATCCCAAACAAAGTAGTTTCTCTTTCACAACGAAGCGTCTTCAGGACAACACTACAGCCAGAATAATAGCTCCGCCTTCTTTCATCGCGTGTACGTTTGGGCGGAGTTATGCAAATCTCTCCACACTGTGACATAGACGTGTGTTTGAGACACCGTTTTAGGAGAGCATGATCGAGTGTTAACTTTGATAAAGAATATCTCTTTGTTTTTAAAACTTTAGTCTTTGTATCTTCAGGGATCTTATCTAAGCAGCTTCAAAGAGAAACTTGAAATCTCATCACACCACAGCGTGCAAACTTAGAATAAACTAAGTTATCGTTATAGATATGAACGGTCTTTAAAGCAATGGTGCGTGTAAATTCAGCTCAGCGTCTCACCTGCGTACAGCTCCGGTCCGTACATCGCACCCATTGCACCCATCGCACCCATCATAGGACTCATTTCCACCCAGCTGAAGCCAAACAGAGAGAAGAGCCTCAGATTAGCAGTCTGGACTCGTCGCTAACACCTGAGAACTGTGGAGAGCTGGGTTTACCGTAGGGCAGCGTGCTGAGGGCTTCTCCGTTAGCATACGGGACAACCTGCTTCTTATTGGTCATCACTCGAGCTGTAGCGTTGTTGACCTGTTCATCAGAGAGAGAACGAGCATCTGATCAGAGACCAAGAAAACACAGCGGGGGGGCATTCAATCTAGAGCTGTTCTTAACCAAACGCCATTCAATCGATGGGAATTACGTCATTGGCATGTAGTGAAGCTCACAATTAAAGGGACAGTGCACCCAAAAATGCAAACTCTCTCAAGTAGGTCCAAACCTGTTTGAACACAAAGGAAGATATTTTGAAAAATGTGGGACACAGTATTTTTTCTGTAAAAAAGTAATGGTGTCCCGATTACAAACTTTCTTCAGAATATCTTCCTTTGTGTTCAGACAGGTTTGGACCTACTTGAGAGAGTTTGCATTTTTGGGTGCACTGTCTCTTTAAGACTCTTCTAGTAACATTCCATTAGAAGCTATTTGAAGTATATTTACAGCTACAGCAGAAATTGTGGACTCATTGATATTCCCTTATATTGCGTCATGCATCATTTAAAAAAAAACTCCCACTGATTTTCAAACATTCAACACAAAAACCCAGAAATCAAGGCGTAAAAGCAAACGGAAAACAGGGCATTCCATCGCTAAAAATGGAGGAGAGATAAACAGAGAGATCACACATGACAAAATCAATACACTGTGCACAGCTCTTAGCAAAAATCACATTCAGCCAATTACAGTTCATTAACCAGAAATGAGCATATCAGCCAATCAGCAAGCATCAGATGCAGCCTATGGACCAATCCAAATACTCTGCAGCATAATCCCGCCCCCTCATGGGAAAAAAACACATCATATTGAGAAAGGAGGGGGGGGGGGGGGTGTTCAGAAACAGGGATGCAGGAAAGAAAAAAAGAGCCAGTCGACATTCAACGAAACCACAAAAACAGGAGAAGAAAAGAGACAGAGAGAACAATCCACCCAATCAGAAACGTCAAACTCAAAAAGCCATCCAAGTTTGTCATGAACAAGTACACCAAAGTGCGTCAAATGAAAGGAAGCCTGTGATTGGTTGTTGGCAGACCTTGTGAGGAGTGACGGAGTTTATGGGTGAGAGAGAGAGAGAGAGATGCATATGCTCATGTCACAATAAATGAAATCATGAAGACTGAAAACACCGGCAGGCATCAACACGGTTCTCTCACACGCTGAAGATCAATATGCAAACACCGTCACACACACACACGCGCACACACACACACACAGTCCAAAACAAGCTCGAGTCGATCATCCTCACATGAGAATATAAGGGCAGAAATATCGTCAGAGGAGCAATTTCGATATGTGTGTGTGTGTGTGTGTGTGTGTGTGTGTGTGTGTGTGTGTATGTATTCAGGGGCGTTTTTGGGCAATGCAATAATCAGCAGATATCTGGGCCTGGTGGAAGCATGATGATGGAGTGATTAAAACAATCACAAATGAAGTGAAAGATGCGTGTTAGGACCGGGTGCCATGACCAATCGGTAGAGGGATGCTTAAAGCAACCACACGATGATGAGAGTCTAATCTAGAGGACCGTGTGGACCGAACTGGACCAGAGCCGGTCAGCGTCTGACCTCACTCACGCCGGGTCTTTAATTCTGCCAGAACAGCTTCACTCGTCTGGGAACATCTTCCACGAGATCAGTGAAATCAGACGCTGATGACCGAGCTCCGGTTCCGGTCAGAGTCGGGTGGCACCAGCGGTTCTCAATAGAACTGGAAAGTAGAGTCCACAGTAGAGGTTAAGTAACTGCGTGTTTAATTTTGTAGCACCATTAGTTCTTAAGGCAGGTACAGAGTCAAAAGCATGCAATATTCATACGTGACCCTGGAGCACAAAACCAGTCATAATGGTCAATTTTGTGAATTTGAGATGCATGCATCATCTGAATAAATAACTTTCGTATTACGATTTTGAACTGATCTTTTTTTATAGATTCAGTTATGATATTGTCTTGTGGGGGGGGGGGGGGGTATATACACATAAGGGTCAATGTTTTGACATACATATCTTTCCATTGATGTATGGTTTGGACAATATGGAATCTGAGGGTGCAAAAAAATCTAAATATTGAGAAAATCACCTTTAAAGTTATTAGCCATGCATATTAATAAGCAAAAATTACATTTATGGTAGGAAATATCTTCATGGAACATGATCTTAATATCTAATGATTTTGGGCATAAAATAAAAATGATAATTTTGACCCATACAATGTATTGTTGGCTATTGCTACAAATATACCTGTCCTGCTTATGACTGATATAAGAAGTTGTGTTGTTTAAATGTATTAATTTCTAACTAACGGTAAAAAATGTTTAAAATGAAATGACACGTAATCATTAAATAATAGCTATTTGATATGCAAAAAAACTATTTGTGAGCTGATGCAAAATCATTTAGTGTACAGCGACACTAATGTTTAGATCAATGCAAAATACATGAACTCTAATGCAAGAATATGAAGATATTAACATCACGATTTTCTGTAATGCTGCTTTGAAACATTTGCATTATGAGACGCGCTATACAAATATAAATGCATATTAATCTCTCTTAAAACATACATGTTAATATCCTCGTATACATCTACCGGACTGACGAGTCTCGCGTTTTATTCCAATTATTACTTGGCAAGATGCTACTGTAAATAAATATGCAAATTGCAACTTTACGTTGTAATTAGGATACATTGTAACTGGTGTAACCGGCTCGGTTCTGATCGCTCCATGTTTCATTCAGCGATTAAAAGATCTGATACTAGAGATCGACTGATATATCGGTTTACCGATATTTTAGCATTTTACCATAATCGGATATCGGTTTTTATAACAGTTTTATAACACTTTATAACAGTAAATAAATATCGGTTCTGCATATCGGTTTCGGGTAAATAAACATGCAAATAATTGGTATCGGTAATAAAAAAAAACAATATCGGTCGATCGCTAAAAATAACCAATACATACGGTTAGCGTGATGCGAGACTCTGGTCGTGATGCCCGGCCCTAACGAGAGCTCGTCAGAACCACAGGAGAGAGATGATGATGATGGAGGGGTTTAGTGTGACGTCTCGTTAGCCGTAGGGGAGTGTTAATGATCATGAGAGCGATGGTGAGCGCCGGGGGGGGGGAACTCTGTCAGTATCTGTGGTCCTTAGCGGATATAATAGACAAGATGGTGATGCTTTCGTATCTGAACAGACCTCGGCGAGGAGATGCGACCACGTCGTCTAACGCATCTCTGTTCCTAACAAGCGAATCAGTGCAAGAGAGCCAAAGACCACAGTTTGTAAAGCTGGGGGGGGCTGAGTTTAGATCTCAGGGGTGTTTGAGTTGGTGGGATTGATCAGGGATGAAGCCGTACAGACACAAACTTACCATGAGCCAGGAAACGGCGTGACGACACGCGAGCAGTTACCGTGGAGACTGACAACAACAACAACAACACACAGAAATCGTCAAGGGAACAGAAAGGAGAAAATAAACAAGAGAGAAAAACAAACTCAAGAGAAATCAACAAAACGAGGACAAGAATGAGTGAACAACTAGAGAGGAGGAGGAGAGGAAAGAAAAACAAAGCAACGTCCAGAGAGAGGAACTCAAAGTCAGAGAGACATTCACACACAACAACAAGACAATCTTCAGGTGATCAAATCTGTCTGTAGGAGCGCTAACGAGCAGCCGCATTCATCTGTGTCATAGAGGAGGAGGAGAAAGGGACGAATGATTAGAGGAACTCTACACACACACTCAAACACGCGCTCAGTCATGCACTCTCACACATACACACTCACAAACTCGTGCACAAACACATGCGCACACACCCACACTCTCTCTCTCTCACACACACACACTCACTCACTCTCTCTCTCTCTCACACACACACACACACACACACACACCCACCCACACTCACTCTCTCTACACACACACACCATCACTCTCACACCACACACTCTCCTCTCACACACATCTCACACACACACACACACACATCTCACACACACACTCATCTCTCTACACACACACACACACACACACACACACCCACACACACACACACAATTATCTTAACACACCACCACACCACACACACAGTCCACATCTCGGTCACATGCATCTCACATCACACACACATCTCACACACATCACACTCACAACACGCTATCAACTCTCTCTAACACACACACACACACACACACACATTCTTATCACACACACACAATTGCTTAAAGCACATGCACGCGACACACCATCACACACTCAGTCAACCTCACATGCAACACTCACACACACACACACACATCATGCACAGTCTCACTCTCTCTACCACACACACACACGCACGCACGCACACACACACACTCTCATAACTGCGCACACACCACACCCCTCTCTCACATCACGCACACACACAACACACACACACACACATCACTCTCTCTAACCAACACACACACATTTTTCTAAACACACACAACACTACTCTCTAACACACACACACACATTCTCACAACATTATGGCATAACATCAGCTCTCTCTACAACACACGATCACACACTGACACACACACAACGATTGAAGCGAGTGGAAATGCAGCACTGCGACCGAGTCATTAAGCTGAGAGGCTAACGCCGGCCAAGGAGATCAGCGAGTGGAGGCATGGACAGTGACGTCTAGAGAGTCAGTAATAGAGGCTAACATGCCGAGCTAATGACATCACTCAGGGGAGGGGCCTAGACAGTGACATCAGAGGCGTCAGAAATAGACACAGGGACAGGAAGTGATGCAATGGACAGGAAACACAGTGAGAGAGCAGAGCTGGACAGACAGACTGGCCAGAGAGAGAGAGAGAGAGAGAGAGAGAGAGAGAGAGAGAGAGAGAGAGAGAGAGAGAGAGGAAAGAGCAGATGAGTGAGCATGTTGCAAAATTGCTTACAAGAGAGAAAAAAAAGAAGAAGATAAACATTAGATGGTGTTTCAAATTTCTAAAAACAAACAACAAAACAATCATTAGGTGCACTACATTCAACATAATTCTGTTTCAAGTTATTCAATTATCAAACTGACAGTGAAAACAATGGCATTTAAAAAACAAAACAAATGAAACCGATTGAGTTATAAAGTGCTGCTGCCCAGATTAATCCCGTTTTCCGATGAATCTGACGGTTTGAAGCGATCAGACTCATGCAAACCCAAATCAAACTCTCGCCGCTGCGCTCCCATGCACAAGCAGCCACGGCCACCGGGGGGGGGCGCTACAGAGCAAGGGTGCAGCGTCATGCATCTACACCAGGGGTGCCAAACACCTTCACTAATTAAGCAGAACATATGGATAGGCCTGGCAACGATAACTTTATTGTGCGATATATTATCCCCTTAATAATTGCATTTAAGACCACGATATATAATCATAATAATGCAAGAAGGCCTACACACGTTCAAGTGACGACAAACTTTTAATTCTTAAAGTGCCCCTATTATGGGTTATGAAAGGTTCATATTTTGGTTTTGGGAGTCAATGGGTTAACATTTGTCTTATATGCATATGTTTTTACCTTATTCGCACAATTATACATTTTTTCAAACCCCTCCTTTTGCGTGACACTAATCTGTGCTGATTGGTTGGTATCATTTAAAACAGTGTTACTTTGTGTACAGCGTTACCGGGGAAACAGATATTTTTAACGCTACAAAAGTGACTTCTAGTGGCAAATAATTAATTTGCATTTTCAGTCTGACCAATGAGGAAAGACCAACAAGTGTGCGGGGAATATGCTAATGTTGACATTAACATAAAACGGCTTAAGATTGGTTTTAAAAACGACTTGTTTCAATGATTCAGAGTGATTCGACTCTTTCTTTTGAGAGAATAACTTTATACACGGAGCTCTTTAAGATTCACAACTTTGCAGGATGATTTAATTCATTTAAATACTGCATTAAAGATCATCTTCAGAAATACATAAAAGGGGCACTTTAAGAATATTTAGATCATGGAAATTAAGTATCAGAATATAAGCTTACCTTCAAAATATTGAATAAATAGTAAATAAAAAATTCTAACAAAAAGTGCAAAGTAGAAGAAAAAAAAAATGCACAAAGGACTTGTATGGAGATTTTTCCATCTATAGATTGTTCCCGGACATTCTTTAGAAATAGATACAGATAACAAATGTTTAAACTGAGAAATGTTAAAATTGTATGCACAAACTGAGCTCATTTCAAATTTGTATGGCTTCTACAGGTCTCAAAATAGTTGGGACGGGTGCATGTTTAGCATGGTGTAGCATCTCCTCTTCTTTTCAAAACCGTTTGAAGACGTCTGGGGCATTGAGTTTATGAGTTTCTGGAGTGTTGGAATTTAGTCCCATTCTTGCCTGATATAGGTTTCCAGCTGCTGAAGAGTTCGTGGTTGTCTTCGATGTATTTTTAATTTAATGATGCGCTAAATGTTCTCTATATGTGGAAGATTTGGACTGCAGGCAGGCCAATTCAGCACCCGGACTCTTCTACTATGAAGCCATGCTGTTGTAATAGCTGCAGAATGTAGTTTTGCATTGTCCTGCTGAAATACACGTCCTCTGGAGGGGTGCATATGTTGCTCCAAAACCTTTCAGCATTCATAGTGCCTTCCAAAACATGCAAGCTGCCCATACCATATGCACTTATGCACCCCCATACCATCAGAGTTGCTGGCTTTTGAACTGAACGCTGAAAACACGCTGGAAGATCTTTAGCTCTCTCTTTAGCCTGGAGGACACGGCGTACGTGATTTACAACAAGAATGTCAAATTTGGACTCGTCTGACCACTTTTCCACTTTGAAACAGTCTATTTTAAATGAGCCTTGCATGATAGAGCTTTAGTTGGCATCTGCAGATGGCACGGCGGATGTGTTTACCGACAGTGGTTTCTGGAAGTACTCCTGGGCCCATTTAGTGATGTCAATGACAGAATCATGCCGATGAGTGATGCAGTGTCATCTGAGGGCCCGAGACTACGGGCATCCAACAAAGGTCTTGTCCCTTAAACACAGAGATTTCTCCAGTTTCTCTGAATCTTCTGATGATGTTATGCGCTGTAGATGAGATTTGCAAAGCCTTTTTGACGTTGAGGAACGTTGTTTTTAAAGTATTCCACAAACATTTTAGGCACTCTTTAACAAATTGGAGAGCCTCTGCCCATCTTTACTTCTGAGAGACTTTGCCTCTCCAAGACATTCCTTTTATAGCTAATCATGTTACAGACCTAATGTCAATTAACGTAATTGGTTGCTAGATGTTCTCCCAGCTGAATTCTTTCACAATTTCTTGCTTTTTCAGCCCTTTGTTGCTGCTGTGCCAAATTATTTTAGACCTGTAGCAGGCATCAAATTAGAAATTAGCTCATTTAGTGGTTAAAAGTGTTTCACAGTTTGAATTTTTTTTTTGTTCTCTATGTTCTATTGTGATTAAAATATTGGCTCATGTGATTTGAAAGTCTTTTAGATTTCATTTTATTCAAAGTTTAAAAAAATCCCAACAATTCGTGTTATAAATATAATGGGCAATAACTTGCATCACCAAAAATGATTGAGGTCATGTACATATATTGTGTGATACGTCGATATATTTGATTATTTTTGACAGAAAGCGTGTCGCGCAATACAAATAATTGCATACAGCTAAAATTATGACATTTAATCTGGATGACAAATACATCGATATGTTAAAAAACATCCTCTATTTTTATTTTTAATTAGCATTTTTAAATGTATGCCATCTATAGGAAATGTATCCTTTTCTTTTAATATTTTTTTTACGCTATCCTCATGCTTTTGATAAAAAAACATGATAAAAACAATATTTTATTTTTTTTTAATCAGAATGTTTTTTTTAATCACAATGACAATCATAACAATGATTTTTGATAAAAAAAAAAAAGATAAAAACCATTGTGTCACAAATAAAACTATAAAAAAAATGATGTCTGCTTAAATTAAAAAGGAGTCTGAATGGAATAAATGCCTTTTATTTCACTGCAGACCTGATTTATTAAGAGATAATGTACAGTACGGTCTTGCATGGCACTGAAGTGGCTTTTATAATAATGGCCAGCAGACTGTATATTATCCCCATAATAAACCATGTGAAAGATGGATGTAAATTACTGTATTCTTTTATAATCACAGTGGTAGAGACCGATCGAGCGCAGCTTTACTAACACGAGCGGTCAGTCACACAGCACTGGACGACGGTCATTAAAAACAGAAAACATCCGGCCCACATGACTGCAATTTAACCTTTGACCTAAAATGAGTTTGACACCCCTGATCTACAAACTTAGTCCTAAAACAAACGTCCAGATTAATTTAGAAATAAAAAATGGGATTACAGCCTTAAAGTGACAAAACATAAAAATAAAGAAAAAGAAAATAAGGAACAACACCCCCCCCCAAAGACAAAAACAGGCAGCGCCTCATAGGTCATGCAGGAGGTCAAGAACTATAAAAACACCCAGAAACCAGCAACACGCTGGGTCTCACGTGAACACACACACACACGGCTCCATGCACACACACACACACACGGCAAGCAACAAGATTCTTCTCATCTCCCAGATTCACAGAACAATCTACAAATGCACTAAAAACAACTTTGAGCCGCTTTCTCACAGAATGCACACCAATGCCGTACTAAAAAGATACAACACCAAAGTCGTGAAAGCATTCCGAATCGTCAAGCCTCGTGTATCGGAAGAATCCAAGCAAATGTTTAACGAACAAAAAAGCCATTCAAACCAGGAGAAACAGAGGCGGCATCAAATGCACGCGCGTGATTGGCTAACTGTGAGCATGCTCCGTATACAAAAATAAGGGAAAATAACCACATGCTGTTAATAACCAGACAACAACCAATCCAAAAAAAACAGCCGAGAAACTGAGAAAAACTCAGTCTAAGGTGGACTGCAGTAGAGATGCAACCATGCATTGCTAAGCTCACACACACACATCTGAGCATCTTTAGCAGTTCCAGGACACGATTGGTCAGTAAAGGTGTGAAATGGGAGCATCAGAAGGAGAAAGACAGACTCACCTCGACCTTCCGTCCCTCCACGATGGTCCCGTGGAGATGCTCTCGGGCATTCTCTGCATCTGCACTGGTCTCAAACGTCACAAAACCAAATCCCTGGACCGCGACAGAGAGAGGAACAGACATGAAGAGTCTGACCGCTGAAACTCATCCAGCTTAAAGAGACAGTTCACCCCAATAGTGCTCCAAGAAAGAGACATGCAGTTTTGGAAGGCACTATGAATGCTGAAAGGTTTTAGAGCAACATATCCCCCCCCCCCCCAGAGGACGTGCATTTCAGCAGGACAATGCAAAACCATATACTGCACATAGGATATTTTGCCGCGTGTGTTATTGTGCTGATATCTTAAGGACTATACCGTAGACTGCGAATGTTTTTGATATTCTGTGAGGAGCTCAGTTCACACCAGTGATAGAAATTAACCTGTTAACTGCCATTACATGCTTTAAATAGTCTGAACCTAAAGCAGTATTAACATGTGTCGTTTTGAATGCTTAAAGACTCTGGTTTTCATATTTGCGGATTGATTTTTCAACCGTAATGTATTCATTTGTAATAAGAGTACTCAGACTCCGAGAGCGAGTTCTGAGCGTTTCTTTGAAATAGTGATGCATGCATAAAACGCCCATTCATGTTGATGATGTAAAGTGATTAGAAGACAACATTCGTTCATCTAAAAGTGTTTTGAATATAAAGAAAATCAATAGGTTCTCTGTTTTGGATGCAGCATGAACGATATCGCACGTCTTATGTTTATAGAGGTTTAATTGAAATCAAATATTGCCATAATTCTCCTGATAAATATTGACCTCGATATTTAGATATCAACCTCAAATTTGGAACACGATTTTTTTTTTTCTAGCAGGTTTAGCGAAACATATTTTGTCAAATATATATTTTACATAAATTAATTTTATATTTTCATAATGTTTTTGTAAGATAATTTTGTGACAATCTTCCGAGTGTCATCTTTAAGCTTGTGGTCCAACGCATTCAAAATTGATCATTTAAGCTGGAAATATCATACTCAAAAAGTGTTTCCAAAACTTTTACATTGATTTGTACCTTTTATGGCCATTTTTACCTTTAAAAAGCATTTTTTCTAAAAGTGTGCATCATCTTTTGAGTCAAAATCGTGCATTTAATCAGTTGATTAGAGTAAGACGACGTTAGGGCTGTTAAATCATTAATCAACAAAACGTATTTAATTATTTACACATTAATGCCGCTCGGAGGAACATGGCATGCTTTCACCTGCAGTTACAAATTAATAATGTTTTGAATACTAATCTACTAGATTCATAACGTAATGTATGCGTGCACTGTTGTGTCAAATCACGCATCGTTAAAACAATTATGATATTAGTAGCACAAATCACCATCTGACGCCATTGTTTAATTACTCTCAATCACAGTAATTAAATGAGTGCTTTTTGGGGTGAACTGTTACTTTAGTCTAACAATATCATTTAAGCAGATTAAAAATCAAATCAAATGCATGATTTCAAAACGGTTTCTTACCTTTGAGCCCCTCTCATTGAAAATGATCTCCACATCCAGAATCTTTCCATATTGCTAAAAAACACACACACACACACACACACACACACACACACACACACACACACACACACACACACACACACAAGACGAGAGAGAGAAGACACACAGAGACGAGCAGAGCAGAGAGAGACACACACAGACAGACACACAGATACAGAATGACACACACACACACACACAGATACAACACACACACGACACACA
>CM049830.1:35505640-35533140 GCA_027422435.1 Schizopygopsis pylzovi | reverse complement strand
CTCGCTGCAAATACTCAACACACCCAAACAAAGAATTGTATTTGCAGCGAGTGTGTTGTTAAATTGACGAAGATGTTTTCTTGGTTTGCTGGGGCTTTTTCTATTTGCAGCGTGTTGAGCAAACTCTCCACCGTATATAACACCAGCAGACTATTATTAACTATTAAATGCTCAGTAAAAACAATGAACAGCAGCTTTCAGTCTGTCCCCATGATGCAAACATGAGATATCAGACATACAAGCAGTAGCTCAGCACAGGTTTTATATTCGGTTTGTTTTGTGTAAACATGGACGTGTTGGACTGCTGCGCTCGCGTCTCGTGCATGTCTTCTGGCATGTTTTTCATATCACACTGCTGCGATGCATCTATCAACACAAAGCTCATTCTGTGTGAATCAGGTCTAATGTAGGGCCCTATGAAATCTGTTTGCATTTTTCTGGATTCTGCCCCCCCTCATTCCAACTTTACTGGATTTTGTTTTTTTAATATTATTATTATTTATTTTGCCCTTGATTCTGCTTTTTCCCATTTCAAATTGTCTGTTTGTTTTTTTAGTTTTTTAGAACTTACTTTTTCCTGGATTCCTTTCTTTTCTGGATTCATTTTTCCCCATTGTAAATTTATTGATTAAGTTTTTCTGGATTCTGTTTTTTTATAACAAAAAAATGACAGTTTTTCCCCATTTTACTTTTCCTGGATTCAGTTGTTTAAATTATTATTATTTCTGGATTCTGTTTTCATTTATTTTTCTGGATTCAGTTTTTCCTGGATTCTGCTTTATAACTCGTATATGATATGAGGCTAGTTTAGACTTTTATTTTGACAGGTTGCCGTGAATAGTTCTGTGTGTATATGATATGAGGCTGGTTTAGACTTTTATTTTGACGGGTGGCCGTGAATAGTTCTGTGTGTATATGATATGAGGCTAGTTTAGACTTTTATTTTGACAGGTTGCCGTGAATAGTTCTGTGTGTATATGATATGAGGCTGGTTTAGACTTTTATTTTGACGGGTGGCCGTGAATAGTTCTGTGTGTATATGATACGAGGCTAGTTTAGACTTTTATTTTGACGGGTGGCCGTGAATAGTTCTGTGTGTATATGATACAAGGCTAGTTTAGACTTTTATTTTGACAGGTTGCCGTGAATAGTTCTGTGTGTATATGATACAAGGCTAGTTTAGACTTATTTTGACAGGTTGCCGTGAATAGTTCTGTGTGTATATGATACAAGGCTAGTTTAGACTTATTTTGACAGGTTGCCGTGAATAGTTCTGTGTGTATATGATACAAGACTAGTTTAGACTTATTTTGATGGGTGGACGTGAATAGTTCTGTGTGTATATGATACGAGTCTAGTTTAGACTTTTATTTTGACGCGTTGCCGTGAATAGTTCTGTGTGTATATGATATGTGGCTAGTTTAGACTTTTATTTTGACGGGTTGCCGTGAATAGTTCTGTGTGTATATAATACAAGGCTAGTTTAGACTTTTATTTTGACGGGTTGCCGTGAATAGTTCTGTGTGTATATAATACAAGGCTAGTTTTGACTTTTATTTTGACAGGTTGCCATGAATAGTTCTGTGTGTATATGATATGTGGCTAGTTTAGACTTTTATTTTGACGGGTTGCCGTGAATAGTTCTGTGTGTATATGATATGAGGCAAGTTTAGACTTTTATTTTTGACAGGTTGCCGTGAATAGTTCTGTGTGTATATGATATGTGGCTAGTTTAGACTCTTATTTTGACGGGTGGCCGTGAATAGTTCTGTGTGTATATGATATGTGGCTAGTTTAGACTTTTATTTTGACGGGTGGCCGTGAATAGTTCTGTGTGTATATGATATGTGGCTAGTTTAGACTTTTATTTTGACGGGTTGCCGTGAATAGTTCTGTGTGTATATGATATGAGGCTAGTTTAGTCTTATTTTGACGGGTTGCCATGAATAGTACTTTGTATTGATGAGGCTAGTTTAGACTTTTATTTTGACGGGTTGCCGTGAATAGTTCTGTGTGTATATGATATGAGGCAAGTTTAGACTTTTATTTTGACGGGTTGCCGTGAATAGTTCTGTGTGTATATGATATGAGGCTAGTTTAGTCTTATTTTGACGGGTTGCCATGAATAGTTCTTTGTATTGATGAGGCTAGTTTAGACTTTTATTTTGACGGGTTGCTGTGAATAGTTCTGTGTGTATTTGATACGAGGCTAGTTTAAACTTTTATTTTGATGGGTTGCCGTGAATAGTCCTGTGTGTATGATACGAGACTAGTTTAGACTTTTATTTTGACGGGTTGCCGTGAATAGTTCTGTGTGTATATGATACGAGGCTAGTTTAGACTTTTATTTTGATGGGTTGCCGTGAACAGTTCTGTGTGTATATGATATGAGGCAAGTTTAGACTTATTTTGACAGGTTGCCGTGAATAGTTCTGTGTGTATATGATATGTGGCTAGTTTAGACTTATTTTGACGGGTTGCCGTGAATAGTTCTGTGTGTATATGATATGAGGCAAGTTTAGACTTTTATTTTGACAGGTTGCCGTGAATAGTTCTGTGTGTATATGATATGTGGCTAGTTTAGACTTTTATTTTGACGGGTTGCCGTGAATAGTTCTGTGTGTATATGATATGAGGCTAGTTTAGTCTTATTTTGACGGGTTGCCATGAATAGTTCTTTGTATTGATGAGGCTAGTTTAGACTTTTATTTTGACGGGTTGCCGTGAATAGTTCTGTGTGTATATGATACAAGGCTAGTTTAGACTTTTATTTTGACGGGTTGCTGTGAATAGTTCTGTGTGTATATGATATGTGGCTAGTTTAGACTTTTATTTTGATGGGTTGCCGTGAATAGTTCTGTGTGTATATGATATGTGGCTAGTTTAGACTCTTATTTTGACGGGTTGCCGTGAATAGTTCTGTGTGTATATGATATGTGGCTAGTTTAGACTTTTATTTTGACGGGTTGCCGTGAATAGTTCTGTGTGTATATGATATGTGGCTAGTTTAGACTCTTATTTTGATGGGTTGCCGTGAATAGTTCTGTGTGTATATGATATGTGGCTAGTTTAGACTCTTATTTTGACGGGTTGCCGTGAATAGTTCTGTGTGTATATGATATGTGGCTAGTTTAGACTTTTATTTTGACGGGTTGCCGTGAATAGTTCTGTGTGTATATGATATGTGGCTAGTTTAGACTCTTATTTTGATGGGTTGCCGTGAATAGTTCTGTGTGTATATGATATGTGGCTAGTTTAGACTCTTATTTTGACGGGTTGCCGTGAATAGTTCTGTGTGTATATGATACGAGGCTAGTTTAGACTTTTATTTTGACGGGTTGCCGTGAATAGTTCTGTGTGTATATGATATGAGACTAGTTTAGTCTTATTTTGACGGGTTGCCATGAATAGTTCTTTGTATTGATGAGGCTAGTTTAGACTTTTATTTTGACGGGTTGCCGTGAATAGTTCTGTGTGTATATGATACAAGGCTAGTTTAGACTTTTATTTTGACGGGTTGCTGTGAATAGTTCTGTGTGTATATGATATGTGGCTAGTTTAGACTTTTATTTTGATGGGTTGCCGTGAATAGTTCTGTGTGTATATGATATGTGGCTAGTTTAGACTCTTATTTTGACGGGTTGCCGTGAATAGTTCTGTGTGTATATGATATGTGGCTAGTTTAGACTTTTATTTTGACGGGTTGCCGTGAATAGTTCTGTGTGTATATGATATGTGGCTAGTTTAGACTCTTATTTTGATGGGTTGCCGTGAATAGTTCTGTGTGTATATGATATGTGGCTAGTTTAGACTCTTATTTTGACGGGTTGCCGTGAATAGTTCTGTGTGTATATGATACGAGGCTAGTTTAGACTCTTATTTTGACGGGTTGCCGTGAATAGTTCTGTGTGTATATGATATGAGACTAGTTTAGACTTATTTTGACGGGTTGCTGTGAATAGTTCTGTGTGTATATGATATGTGGCTAGATTAAACTTTTATTTTGACGGGTTGCTGTGAATAGTTCTGTGAGTATATGATATGAGGCTAGTTTAGACTTTTATTTTGACGGGTTGCCGTAAATAATTCTGTGTGTATAATATTGCAATAAAAAAAATATATAATAATAATAATAATTTGCGTTTTCAAAAAAATGTACATCGTGCAAAACATTAAATTTGAATGAATCAAAAACCCTAGAAACAGGTCTTACGACTCCACAAAACACACACACACAAAACACACACAAAACACACACAGGAGTGAAGACACAGATCATAGTGTCTTGAGAGGATTCACGCGTTTGTTGCTCCAGACGCCACCATCTGCTCCAGGAGCTTTAGCACTTACCCGAGCGCTGGGGATGGAGGAGGAGGTGCCGCTGACTCCTGCCGGGGCCTCTGTTTGGCCCCCCGCGGTGTAAATGCTGCCGGCCCCGAACTCCAGCGCCAGGCCGTTCTGAGGAGGAGGAGGCGGAGGAGGAGGAGCGAAGGAGGAGAACGGAACCACCACACCCTCCGGAGTGCCCATCGTGTCCTGTGAACCCTGCAGATCACACACACATACACACACACACCGGGTTAATCGACCGAGGAACACCGCTCACGTAAATGAGCCACGGCCATGAGAGCGAGAGCGAGAGAGAACAAGAGAGAGAGAGACAGTAATGCATTCCTCTCACACATGACGCCACTAAAAGCCAGAGATATTACATTTCTCTCTTTGTGGTGACAAGTAGACTCAGGCAGCTGTTTAATATTAATGTGGCCCTCATGCATAATTTAGCGCACAGGCCTCCGACACAGCTTCTGATAGCCTACAAAACACCATCCGATGATGATGGTTAAACATCATGTTAAAAGAACACTCCACTGTTTCTGAAAACACACTCATTTAACAACTCCCCAAGAGTCAAATAGTTGAGTTTTACCATTTTTGAATCCATTCAGCCGTTTAGATATCTAAACCAAAGAGTTTAGATATTTCTCCTATTTAAAGCTCGACTCTTCTGTAGTTACATCGTGTACTAAGACTGATGGAATATGAAATGTGATTTTCTAGGCTGATATGGCTAGGAACTATACTCTCATTCCGGCGTGATAATCAAGGAACTATGTGTGCAGCAGGCACAATGATATTACGCAGCGCCTGAATGTAGTCCCTAGCTAATATCATAACTAGTTACCTAGCAGGGGACTACTTTCAGGCGCTGCGTAATATCATTGCGCCTAATATCTGGGGACTACTTTCAGGCGCTGCGTAATATCATTGCGCTTTATACAGGGCTCTAGACTAACTTTTTGCACTGGTTGCATTCCCAAATTTTTGTATAGGCAATATTGACAAGTAAATGATTATCTAACAATGTGGTCAACATAACGTTCTTTATTTAAAGCATAATTCTACAAGAAAGGTAACTTACAGAAAAAGTGTTGGTGCTTAAAGTTAAAACATCTCAAGATAAATTAAATAAAAATTAAATCTAAATTAAGTGTTTGAAGGGTGTCAAACTGAACATCTCATGGCTCAATGTATTATGGACTATCCTCCATTGCAGTCACATGCCCCTCGGATGGCCAACTCCTGTAGTTTGGCCTTCTTGATCTTTGGCCTCGGCTAAACCAGCTGACCACACTCTCTCTAGCATCAACATCTTCCAGACTTGACCCCTCTACACTGATTCTTATCAGATCTTCCACTGTGTCTAAACGAAGGGATGCTCTAGTGCCCCCCCCTCCTCTACACTGATTCTTAACAGATCTTTCTCTGTGTCTGAATGAAGCGATGCTCTAGTGCAGTGCTTCTTTGATTAATATTAATGAAGCATCAGTCTGTCACTAAAACAAAATATTGACACACAATTTTCTCCCAACTGTTCTCGTTCACTTTAAGACATAAACTATGTTTAAGTGAATACTCTCCAAGCCGGCCGTTTTTACATGCTTTGAGTGTTGATCGTTTGGACGCATCTGAAGCTCAAAGTGTGCTTTGCTTGGCAGTTTTAGAGCGCGCCGCGCAGGCACACACACACACACACACACACTTCAGCCTGAGGAACAGCGTCTCTCGTGCGGATTGTACTTTCAACATTTTATTATCAAACATGTCCAGCAATTTAGTAACTGTAAAGACGGCATTTTACAACAATCGACAAACGATTGATCTGATTCTGACGTTAAGTTTTGGTCAGGGAGGAACGAATGCGCGCCGCTGTGAAGGGAAGGAAGTTGTGCTAGAAGAAACGTGGCTATAATCCTTAGAAGCCAAAATAAAATAAAAACCCATTAAATAAACTTAGTTTAATATAACAGCCACGGGCCTAAAGTGTAAGCATGTTTTAATGGTTAGTTCTTTCTTCTATCATAAACAGGGCTTTCATGTTGCGAGTGCTGAAACTCATCCACGTGAGCGCGATCTCGCTTCTGATTTGGGAATAGCAAAACTGCATCATAGACAAAAGTTTGGGGTCCGCCCTTCACTATCTCTGATTGGTTTAGACCACGATATGAGCCTAATGTGTGTCTGTTGTTGGAGCACAGGGAGACTCAGAGTCGCGGATACTTTTTTTTATTTTCTCGAACGGTTGGTCGCACCAGCGGGCCCTCAGATTTTTTTTTTTCGCACCCTTGAGAAATTAGGTCACACTAAAGAGCCCTGACCTTATATCTGGGGACTACTTTCATGCGCTGCGTCATATCATTGCGCCTAATATCTGGAGATTACTTTCAGGCGCTGCATAATATTATTGCACCATATATCTGGGGACTAATTTCAGGCGCTGCGTAATATCATTTTGGCTAATATCTGGGGACTACTTTCAGGCGCTGCATAATATCATTGCACCTTATATCTGGGGACTAATTTCAGGCGCTGCGTAATATCATTTTGGCTAATATCTGGGGACTACTTTCAGGCGCTGCGTAATATAATTTTGGCTAATATCTGGGGACTACTTTCAGGCACTGCGTAATATCTTTGCGCCCAATATCTGGGGACTACTTTCAGGCACTGCGTAATATCTTTGCGCCCAATATCTGGGGACTACTTTCAGGCACTGCGTAATATCTTTGCGCCCAATATCTGGGGACTACTTTCAGGCGCTGCGTAATATCATTGCGGCTAATATCTGGGGACTACTTTCAGGCACTGCGTAATATCTTTGCGCCCAATATCTGGGGACTACTTTCAGGCGCTGCGTAATATCATTGCGCCTAATATCTGGGGACTACTTTCAGGCACTGCGTAATATCTTTGCGCCCAATATCTGGGGACTACTTTCAGGCACTGCGTAATATCTTTGCGCCCAATATCTGGGGACTACTTTCAGGCGCTGCGTAATATCATTGCGGCTAATATCTGGGGACTACTTTCAGGCGCTGCGTAATATCATTGCACCTAATATCTGGGGACTACTTTCAGGCGCTGCATAATATTATTGCGCCTAATATCTGGGGACTATTTATAGGCGCTGCGTAATATCATTGCGCCTAATATCTGGGGACTACTTTCAGGCGCTGCGTAATATCATTGCTCCTAATATCTGGGGACTACTTTCAGGCGCTCCGTAATATCATTGCTCCTAATATCTGGAGACTATTTTCAGGCACTACGTGATATCATCGCGGCTAATATCCGGGGACTACTTTCAGGCACTGCGTAATATTATTGCGCCTAATATCTGGGGACTACTTTCAGGCGCTGCGTAATATCATTGCGGCTAATATCTGGGGACTACTTTCAGGCGCTGCATAATATCATTGCTCCTAATATCTGGAGACTATTTTAAGGCACTACGTAATATCATTGCACCTTATATCTGGGGACTACTTTCAGGCGCTGCATAATATCATTGCACCTTATATCTGGGGACTACTTTCAGGCGCTGTGTAATATCATTGCGGCTAATATCTGGGGACTACTTTCAGGCGCTGCGTAATATCATTGCGCCTAATATCTGGGGACTATTTATAGGCGCTGCGTAATATCATTGCGTCTAATATCTGGGGACTAGCCAGTGATGATGACTCTGAAGAGATTCTGAGCTGAACTGATGATCTGTGAGAGAAATACACATCACTGCAGAGAGAAACAAACCGACTGAGACTCATCCTGCATTTCTACGAGTGAGAGAGGAAAACACTGTTCGGTCAAGTGTGCATTCCTCCTCCAGCATCACTTCCCTACATGGCAGCGGGAAAAGAACAGAGTGACACGAATGAGCGAGAGAGAGAGAAAGAGAGAGAGAGAAAGAGAGAGACAGTCTGTTATTTATAGCTCTGAGATCTTCCCATCATCCGCAAGGAACATTAATGAGCGACATTTCAGAATCCAGCAGCCGCAAAACTCATTTACAGTCTCAATGCAATTATTAATGTCCCTAATCATCATGAATCATCTTCTCAAACACCCGCCGGAAGCACTGAATGCACACACTCCGTTACAGTGTCATACATGATTTGAGTGTCAGACGTTGTTGTTTGTAAATGTTACAGTTTAAGACACGTGCGTGTTAATGTTTGTGTGATTGGACTGTGTTGGACCGTTGACCAGAATCAATCCGTGACAGAACCAGAGACTCTATTTCTGAAACGATGTTCTTCAGATGTTTATGAATCTGTCTGATTATGATCAGCGAGTCGTCTCAGGGCTGTGTGTTCAGCCGAGCGAGGCTTTCTAAACACTGCAACTTCAGTTACGGGTCATCTGGCATCGGTCTAACACAGCGCTGTGCCACGTGTCGCCCGACTGCTGTAACGGGTCACCGCCGCTCTGACCATTAGCTAACACAATCATCCTGACCACAACCCCCCCTCCTCCCCTTGTGAAAAACACATGCACTCAAATACATTTATTTAATGCAGAGTATATTAAGAGAACTCTATACTGCAGAGAACATCGACGCATTTATGTAGATCGGCGCATTCACCGATATGCAGAACCGATATTTATTTACGGTTATAAAGTAAATAAATAACAGAGTGAAGTAAGTCCTGGAGCTTTTCCTGGGCATCAACCGCTGAGTGAATAGTGCCCACTGCTCCAAGTGTGTTGTGTGTGTGTGTGTGTCCACTGCTCCAGGTGTGTGTGTGCACTTGGATGGGTCAAATACAGAGAACACATTTCACTGCTAGTTATACTCTGTATAATTGTGTATGTGACCAAATTTTTTTCATTTTTTTTTTCAAAACCGATTATGGTAAAATGCTTAAATATCGGGAAAAATATCGGTAAACCAATATATCGGTCGATCTTTACTTTATAATGCAAGTTACTATAGGCTCTGTGTTACCAGAAAACTATAAATATACTATAACTATTATAACTGTGTTACTATAGGCTCTACATTAACACCAGAGACAGTAACACCACATACAAATCAGCCTAAATCCAGACTTTTCTAAAATGGAGGATGCCATCATGATGATTTCAAGATCAGGGGACATTTTGGAAATATCAACAAGTATGTATTTAAAAAATGTTTTATTAAAATGTGCCAGATCTGCAAGTTATCAACATAACACCACATACACTAATGACGACACATGAGATTTAGCTAACTTTAAAATGTATAAGAAAGAATGTACTCCCCATGCACCCCCCTCAGATCCACCAGCACCTGCAGTGACCTTTACACACAGGAAGTAGTCCAAATAGAATTATCCCTTTTCTTAAAGAGGTGACATCCATTGTTGTAACACCACAGACATAAAAAAAAAATTGGGGTGGGGGGGCAACTTTTTTCTTCAATATATATATTTAAATAATTTAATATTATACATGTTAAATAAAATCTATATCCACTATATAACCACTTTATTTGTGTTAGAATCTTTCATTCTTTCTTGTTGGTTGCTTAAAGAAAAAAAAATTGGTATCGGCCACGAAAAATCATGATCGGTGCATCACTACTTCAATACGAAAGTAACATTAATCCTCTGTGTCTTCAGCAGCTCAGATGTCGACTGATATATTAATTATTACATCCAACAACTAAACACCTCAATCGCTTAATCTGACACATCTTGTCTTCTCCGCACCGGAGACAGACAGCTCTCAGCTCACTCAGGGGGGCGGGGCTAATGCAAGACGGACCTGTCAATCAACTCTCGTGGGCGGGGCCTGTACAGGACTACGTCACTCTGACAGGAATCTCAAGAGGATTTTAAAATATGGATTTGAAATAAAAACACTGGGTGGATTTTTATTATTATGGGATGGATGTGTACACACATTTATGTCCAAACAACTTGAAAAAATGAATTTTGCATCAGATGACCACTTTAATTAAATGCTAAACTGGTATACTTCAATCCTGCTAAATTGGAACCACTAATTGTGCACTTTAATTGTGTAGAAGTACAATTAAAGATATGCTTAATCGAGCTAAAGTGTAACTATTGCAAGTACACTTTTAAATATTTAGCATTTAAAGACCGACATTATTCAAAGATCATACACATTTTAGACTTAATATTGTAGTAGTATGCCAAATAAAGTTTAATTATAATTTTTTATATCAGTACGCCTCGGGTTATCGTCAGTAAATATATTAATAGATTTTGATAAATATAATTTGTTCACTAGGGACATCAGAACGCTTTACACACAGAACCATGATGTGTAAACACAAAAATATACTTTATAGATACATTAATAGTACATATCATTAAATTACACATGAGTATTGGAGGACTAGATGCCATTGAGTGAACTGACCTTCTTTAAGAGGACTTTGTGTCTATCATTAGTCATTCACACTGGAGCATTAGTCTCTGCCCTCACACGTCTGACCCGCCCACAGACGCTCTGATTGGTCAGCTGGATCCTGACCTCAGGCCTCTCGCTCTCTTCAGAGGGCGTGTCCATCTGATCCTCCCTGACCAATCAGAGTCCAGCAGCGCCCAGCTGGGTCTAAAGGTCCAACACACGCTCTCTCTCTCTCTCTCTCACACACGCTCTCTCTCTCTTGCACACACACACTCTCTCTCTCGCACACACACACTCTCTCTCTCTCTCTCTCTCACACACACACACACACACACTCAATGTTTGTCTCTCACACACTCCACCCTCAGCACATGTGTGACCCACAGAAACCAGCTGATCTAGTTTGGACAGAGGACTGCTCCTTTGCTCAACACAGACACACATACATTAAAGCCTACGGGGCTGCTCTTGACACACATTCGTCTGGTTAGTGTGGAACGCGAGCTCTGAACTCTCACACCAAGAAACTAGCCCAAGAAAAGCAAACAAGCTGCATGACTGACGTCTCTGTCCGGTTTATACAGCGCTTCGTCTCATGTTACGTCTCCTCGGCATGAACCGCTCGAGTTGATGTCATTAATGGCATCACGTGTGAATCTGACGAGTGTTAGACTTCTTTAATTAAATATTCTGGGTTAAACACAACTGAAGCAGTATTGCAGTGTCGTCTGTGAAGCATGTACAGTAACGCCGTCCATCAGCAGCAATGGGAATATATCAAAATCATCTTTTCTAGATGAAGGATCTTTTCTGGTGTCATCTCTGCATTGAGACAAGTTGTGTCACATTTAATGTGTTTACATATAATCAAGATATCTGTTATACAAAGGGTTGGGAATAGAAAATACATTTCTACTTAAGGTCAGGAATTGGATCCTTGATGTAAAATTACAATATCAATTCCTATGTGTGCATCTTTTTGAAGGGGTTGAAAAGGAGCTATTAAAAATGCATGTGTGTTCGAATCATTCATTCAAGAGATTCGTTCAAAAACACTGATTCATCCAGTAACGAAACGAGTCAATTTTGAGTGAGTCATTGAATCATTCATTCAAGAGATTCGTTCAAAAACACTGATTCATCTATTAATGAAACGAGTCAATCTTGAGTGAGTCATTGAATCATTAATTCAAGAGATTCGTTCAAAAACACTGATTCATCTATTAATGAAACGAGTCAATTTTGAGTAAGTCATTGAATCATTAATTCAAGAGATTCGTTCAAAAACACTGATTCATCTATTAATGAAACGAGTCAATTTTGAGTGAGTCACTGAATCAGTCATTCAAGAGATTCGCTCAAAAACACTGATTCATCTATTAATGAAACGAGTCAATCTTAAGTGAGTCACTGAATCAGTCATTCAAGAGATTCGCTCAAAAACACTGATTCATCTATTAATGAAACGAGTCAATTTTGAGTGAGTCACTGAATCAGTCATTCAAGAGATTCGCTCAAAAACACTGATTCATCTATTAATGAAACGAGTCAATTTTGAGTGAGTCACTGAATCAGTCATTCAAGAGATTCGTTCAAAAACACATTCATCCAGTAATGAAACGAGTCCATCTTGATTGAGACATTGAAGCATCACATTTGAGTTTTGTTTAGTTGTTTGATATTTTTTGTGAGACAACTACAACCTCCATAAATAATAAAAAAAATCAGTTAATCCAGAATCATGCAGCACTATTTAGTATTTTGCTCACAAACAGATCTTAATCCAGTGGGATGATTGTTGTTCATGGCGTTCAGTAGGCTTGCCGCGATAGACGGTGATGACGGTTATACCGGTGTTAAGCCGCAACACCGTTACGTCACTTACCCACCATGGCACCGTCCCTCACCGGCGTTTAGATTTTTTTTATAGTAATAAAAATTATTTTGTTCAGTTAGAGGATAATACAATTAAAACTGAACGCGTATGCTCAATGCAGTGCACCGAACGAACGAGAGTCGTGCATCACAGCGGTCTAGGTCTGCATTGCCACGGCTGTTCCGACCAGATTTCGCTGCAGGATTAATTTCAACGAATACAACGCGGTTACGGTCGGTAACTCTGGTGCAATTTGAACGGGAGCAGGCAGTCTAACATTATCCCGTTCCCGATGTCCTTTCAGAACAGCATATCTGCGCTTTATTCTTATCGAGCACGTTATGCACGCATGAACCAGTGCTTCGTTTTATTTGCGGGGTCTGAGCACAGCATGTGTAACGATGCTCAGAGCAGAATAGCAGATATAATATACGGCTCTCAAACAGAACAGGCTGGTTGTGATGAGTGAGAGCAGAATAAAGATGGAGCAAAGTGTAGATGCGGATTCCTGTGTCGAATGTATTTATTTTTCTCTGCTGTGCTTTTCACTGTGTTGTTAACAGCAAGATGTTAAATTAATTTAGTATTTTGACAAGACTAATAAAATAGATATTAGGCTAAACCTACATTTTTTTCCTATTGTGTTGTAGGCTGAATGTTAGCATAAACTAATTATATCCTGACAAAAAATAAATAAATAAGGATTACAATTTTTATATAACTTTTTTCTCTCTCTGTGACACTTTATTCCGTGTTGGCAGCAAAATGTTATTGACATTTTTCTGTCAATAAATTTAAGACTCCTGACAAGACAAATAAAATAAATACAATTTTGTGCAGACTACACTTTTATTTGTTAGCTTATCTCTCTGTCTTTCAGCAGAAATGTGAACAAACAGTGAATATATCGCGGGAGCGGGAATAAATAAAACCTTGCGGGAGCGCAGACCTCTGCATCACAGATCAGATTTCATTTATAACGTGAAAAGAGATGACTGACAAGAAGAGTGAGGTGACACAGACAAGACGATGGCGGAAGAGTTTCAAAACAAAATGTAAAAGCGCCCATTTTAAGACTTCTGAATCTGACATTAATCGAAGTCAAAATCTTTAATCTTTTCAAATGAGAAACTCACCGAGATCTACCAAGTGAAAAGTAAATAAATGATAAAATACATATTAAATCAAATAAATTATTAAAAAGGCTTGTTGGGATGTATCTTTATATTGCATTAATTTAATAATACAATGATTATTCACTACACCATCAGCAGTTCCTCTGTAAGAACAAGTTGTTTGGAGCGTCTGGTGCCCGTATGAACACCACTGATCCTCACACACTTCTCTAACACACGCGAGCATCCGTTATAAAACACTCGCTGTATTCAAGCAGAAATATGATGTTATAGTGATCGAGAGCGCACATACACGGTTCGTTTGCGCATCATTTATAACGGACATAACGCGCGCCTAATGCACGTTCATGTATGTCACTGTAATCATCTTTACGGTTGAACAAAACGGTTTGCTGCTCCGAAACACAGGATACGTAGAGAGGTGATACTCTTATTTATTTATAGGCTATATCTTTTTTTACATTACTTAACATGCGAGTCATAATATTAGTGAATATATTATATTGTAGCTTTATCTCTCGCCCCCCCCGGTTGAGAAACACTGACCTAAAGCGCGATCTTCCAGCATTGTCTTCGTGATCGATCTATTAGGCATCCTGATCTAAGTGGTTTAAAAAAAAATATATAAAAAATTGTTTCTCATTTCTTTGGTTACACAGTATTTGCTGATTTGTATTTTATTTAAACAGTGCTTGACGCAGAATTGCTGCTGATATTAAAGTCAAAGTAAAATGCGCATGGCGTTTACAGGGTATTGTAAGCCCCCCCCAAGGTGATACCGTTATAACCGGTGTGACATCAGGTCGATTAACCGGTGGGAAAATGTCCTCACCGTCACAACCCTAGCGTTCAGCAGCGATTTCATGTTTCACAATATATATGTGTGATATCTAAATGTTAGACTTCATTTCTTTAACCACATTGGAATCGATAAGAATCAGAACTGATCAAATTCAAACGATACCTAATCCTAGTTATACGTCAGACGTATAATAACTACTTGCAGTAATAGATGGTGTGCTGCACGGTCAGCGGAGTGTGCCTTACTAGGGACGCACTGATGCATCAGCCAATAATCGACTGATAAAGCTGATAAATATCTATAAGTACCAGTCTCTCTTTGACCCGACGCATTACCCATGGGTCAACCCAGGGTTGCCAGGTCATGATTTCCCCCTCACCGCGCATTATTTGTAATGTGTCTCCCATCCAAATATTAAATGATGTTCATTTAAAAATTCAAACAATAAACGCTGTTTTGACGCTCTTAAATGTGCCGTGACAGATCTCCGTTCAAGCGGCATCAAATATGAAATATAGCATGTCATAAACATGAATGAATATACATTACAGTACATATAAATCACTCGAACGATGTCATCAAAGATACTTTACCTCAGGAGTGTTCACGGTGCATTAGTTAGCAATTAAACACTAGAGGAGGAGTTGATCATTAAATACATATGTTTGAATAAAAAAAAAATCTAATGTGCAATTGAGTTGCATTGAAACATTTCAATTTGTAAGTTTTAGTGTGATCAAATCTATTTTTGCGGCAAGTTGTTATTTTCCTTTTAACATACTTTGATGTTTATGTCATGCTGTTTATGAATACAATGGTCAGAAGCACAAAGCTTATTGCAATCTATTGGATGGGAGGTGCATTCATAACTGAAAACAATATTACTGTAGCTAATATTACAGTAGTGTAACAATGAGAGCTTTCCCTGTATAGTTTACAGCACGAGTTGATTTATTTTCCTTTCATAACAGCAAACTATTGGTATCAGCAGACCTTATTCAGCTATTAGTGGATTGATGCATGCCTAGAATCTACTAGTTTGTTTATTACTGAGCTAGAGTTTTTGCCTGAAAGCTTTCTATAAAAACAACATGCATCAGATGTCCATAACAATATTCTAACGTCAATGAAACGGGAGAATATAGGCCTATATTTCTATGCACAACAAAGGCAGCTGCTCTACCTTTCTAAAGTGAGCGTGTGAGATCATGAGATGACAGGTAAGCGTCTCTCCCTCGCTGCAGGGCAAACGCTGGGTGGGGTTCAGCATACTCCACCTCATAGTACACCAGCATACTCCACCTCATAGTACACCAGCATACTCCACCTCATAGTACACCAGCATACTCCACCGTGAACCAGCATACTCCACCGTACACCAGCATACTCCACCTCATAGTACACCAGCATACTCCACCTCATAGTACACCAGGATACTCCACCGTGAACCAGCATACTCCACCGTACACCAGCATACTCCACCGTACACCAGCATACTCCACCTCAAAGTACACCAGCATACTCCACCTCATAGTACACCAGCATACTCCACCTCAAAGTACACCAGCATACTCCACCGTACACCAGCATACTCCACCTCATAGTACACCAGCATACTCCACCTCAAAGTACACCAGCATACTCCACCTCATAGTACACCAGCATACTCCACCTTACTTCACCGTACACCAGCATACTCCACCGTACACCAGCATACTCCACCGTACACCAGCATACTTCACCGTATACAGCACACCACCTTACTTCACCGTATACCAGCACACTCCACCTCATAGTACACCAGCACACTTCACCGTACACCAGCATACTTAATAGTACGCCACCCTACGCCCCGTGCGCCACCCTACGCCCCCGTGCGCCACCCTACGCCAGCGTACTTCACCCTACGCCAGCGTATGCCACCCTACTCCAGCGTACTTTACCCTACGCCCCCGTGCGCCACCCTACACCCCCGTGCACAACCCTACGCCAGCATACTTTGCCCTACGCCACCGTACTTCACCCTACGCCACCGTACTCCAGCCGTCCTCCATCGGGACTGCAGAGCTTCACTGTCCACGGCTCTGAGACTCTCCCTGAGCGTCACCTCTAAAAATCAATCTCCATTTCAAACCCCCCCTCCTCAAACTCATTAGTGGATTGATGCATGCCTAGTATCTACTAGTTTGTTTATTACTGAGCTAGAGTTTTTGCCTGAAAGCTTTATATAAAAACAACATGCATCAGATGTCCATAACAATATTCTAACGTCAATGAAACGGGAGAATATAGGCCTATATTTCTATGCACAACGAAGGCAGCTGCTCTACCTTTCTAAAGTGAGCATGTGAGATCATGAGATGACAGGTAAGCGCCTCTCCCTCGCTGCAGGGCAAACGCTGGGTGGGGTTCAGCATACTCCACCGTACACCAGCATACTCCACCTCATAGTACACCAGCATACTCCACCTCATAGTACACCAGCATACTCCACCGTACACCAGCATACTCCACCTCATAGTACACCATACACCAGCATACTCCACCTTACTTCACCGTACACCAGCATACTCCACCTTACTTCACCGTACACCAGCACACTTCACCGTATACAGCACACTTCACCGTATACCAGCACACTCCACCTCATAGTACACCAGCATACTCCACCGTACACCAGCATACTCCACCTCATAGTACACCAGCATACTCCACCTCATAGTACACCAGGATACTCCACCGTGAACCAGCATACTCCACCGTACACCAGCATACTCCACCTCATAGTACACCAGGATACTCCACCGTGAACCAGCATACTCCACCGTACACCAGCATACTCCACCGTACACCAGCATACTCCACCTCATAGTACACCAGCATACTCCACCTCATAGTACACCAGCATACTCCACCTCAAAGTACACCAGCATACGCCACCGTACACCAGCATACTCCACCTCATAGTACACCAGCATACTCCACCTCAAAGTACACCAGCATACTCCACCTCATAGTACACCAGCATACTCCACCTCATAGTACACCAGCATACTCCACCTTACTTCACCGTACACCAGCATACTCCACCGTACACCAGCATACTCCACCGTACACCAGCATACTTCACCGTATACAGCACACCACCTTACTTCACCGTATACCAGCACACTCCACCTCATAGTACACTTCACCGTACACCAGCATACTTAATAGTACGCCACCCTACGCCCCGTGCGCCACCCTACGCCCCCGTGCGCCACCCTACGCCAGCGTACTTCACCCTACGCCAGCGTATGCCACCCTACTCCAGCGTACTTTACCCTACGCCCCCCGTGCGCCACCCTACACCCCCGTGCACAACCCTACGCCGGCATACTTTGCCCTACGCCACCGTACTTCACCCTACGCCACCGTACTCCAGCCGTCCTCCATCGGGACTGCAGAGCTTCACTGTCCACGGCTCTGAGACTCTCCCTGAGCGTCACCTCTAAAAATCAATCTCCATTTCAAACCCCCCCTCCTCAAACTCATTAGTGGATTGATGCATGCCTAGTATCTACTAGTTTGTTTATTACTGAGCTAGAGTTTTTGCCTGAAAGCTTTATATAAAAACAACATGCATCAGATGTCCATAACAATATTCTAACGTCAATGAAACGGGAGAATATAGGCCTATATTTCTATGCACAACGAAGGCAGCTGCTCTACCTTTCTAAAGTGAGCATGTGAGATCATGAGATGACAGGTAAGCGCCTCTCCCTCGCTGCAGGGCAAATGCTGGGTGGGGTTCAGCATACTCCACCGTACACCAGCATACTCCACCTCATAGTACACCAGCATACTCCACCTCATAGTACACCAGCATACTCCACCTCATAGTACACCATACACCAGCATACTCCACCTTACTTCACCGTACACCAGCATACTCCACCTTACTTCACCGTACACCAGCACACTTCACCGTATACAGCACACTTCACCGTATACCAGCACACTCCACCTCATAGTACACCAGCACACTTCACCGTACACCAGCATACTTAATACGCCACCCTACGCCCCCGTGCGCAACCCTACGCCAGCATACTTCGCCCTACGCCACCGCACTTCACCCTACGCCACCGTACTTCACCCGTACTTCACCCTACGCCACCGTACTTCACCCTACGCCACCGTACTCCAGCCGTCCTCCATCGGGACCGCAGAGCTTCACTGTCCTCGGCTCTGAGACTCTCCCTGAGCGTCACCTCTAAAAATCAATCTCCATTCTCCCCCCCCCTCTCAAACTAATTCCTGCTTTTAAAGGAAAACACGAAGATAACAGCTGCTCGAGCCCTCAGGAGACGACAGGAGAGGGGGAGGGACGGAGAGAGAGACGGATTCCAGGCTATACCACAGACAGCTTCTAGCTAATAAAAGACTGATTTGTATCGCTGCACATTAACACTAAACTTAAAGCCACGTGTGTGAGACAGATGTGAAGACTCAATGAGATAGACAGATGAAGGAACAACTGCTCAAGAGCACCTGGCCCCTTCAGTCAAGACAGACAGCTGTAGAAACACACAAGACTTTCCTAACCTCCATCACACACACACACACACTCTCACACTTACCTCCATCACACACACTCGCACTCACACAACCTCTCTCTCACACACACAACTTCTCTCTCTCTCACACACACACCTTTCTCACAACACACCTCTCTCTCTCACACACACACACACACACACACTACCCCTCTCTCTCTCTCTCTCTCTCTCTCTCACACACACACACACTACCCCCCCTCTCTCTCTCTCTCTCTCTCACACACACACACACACACACACACACACATGCACGCACTCTCACTTTCTCACACACACACACACGCTCTCTTTCTCTCTCACACACACTCTACCTCTCTCTCTCTCTCTTTCACATACACACACTTTCACACTCGAGTGAATCCCGCTCGATGTTTCCAGGCAGTAAATGCAGCATCATGAATGATTGAGAACTCACCGGCTGCACGGGAGGGTAAAAGACTCCCATCATTCTCTTGAAGACAGCAGCGACAGACAGCAGTGTTTCTACTACTCAGACGTCAGCGCTCACCATCTCTCTGTCAGAGTGTGACACATTCACAAGCTCTCTCTCTCATTCCCCTCCTCCCTGTCCATGCTTCCTCTCTCTCTCTCTCCTCCCATATCACTCACTCGTTCCCTCCCCCTCTCTCTCTCTCGGCCGTCTCTCTCTCCTCCCATATCACTCACTCGTTCCCCCTCTCTCTCTCCTCCCATATCTCTCACTCGTTCTCTCTCTCCTCCCATATATCTCACTCTTTCCCTCCCCCTCTCTCTCTCTCGGCCGTCTCTCTCTCCTCCCATATCACTCACTCGTTCCCCCTCTCTCTCTCTCCTCCCATATCACTCACTCGTTCTCCTCTCTCTCTCTCTCCTCTCCTCCCCTCTCTCTCTCTCTCTCTCTCTCTCTCTCCTCCCATATCTCTCACTCGTTCCCTCTCTCTCTCTCTTCCCATATCTCTCACTTGTTCTCTCTCCTCCCATATATCTCACTCGTTCCCTCTCACACACACCATATCACTCACTCGTTCTCTCTCTCTCCTCCCATATCTCTCACTCGTTCCCTCTCACACACACCATATCACTCACTCGTTCCCTCTCTCTCCTCCTATATCTCTCACTCGTTCTCTCTCTCTCTCCTCCCATATCACTCACTCGTTCCCTCTCTCTCTCTCTCTCTCACACACCATATCACTCACTCGTTCCCTCTCTCTCTCTCACACCATATCACTCACTCGTTCCATCTCTCTCTCTCTCTCTCTCTCTCCTCCTATATCTCTCACTCGTTCTCTCTCTCTCTCCTCCCATATCTCTCACTCGTTCCCTCCCTCTCTCTTTCTCTCTCCTCCCATATCTCTCACTCTTTCCCTCTCTCTCTACACTTTCTTAAGACAAACAAACCCATTTCTTAATTTTCAAAGATATTTTTAGCTTCCATTCCGTCTGCTTATGAATCATAAAAACTACGTTTATAAATAAATCAAACTGCTCAATTATTTTTAGTTCGTTTAGTTCGCTAAACTATCATTCCCTAAACAAGTCAAAACATGTAAATCACAGCAAAAGGAATCTCATGCTCTCGGCACCAAATATCATCATCATAATGTGCCCTTCCCTTCAATTTCATCTTCCAATCCCATAATGTTCAGCTGACCAAGCACCACAAGAGACTATATTACGTTTCTGATATGATATTACAATAATAATGATATTTACAGACATTCAATTGTGTGCAAAACCTCTGAAAACACAGCAGATGTGAAGCTCAGTCAAACGGCTGGTGATAAATGGATAAAGAGACGGATGGAGGGATTAGAGAGAGAAAAAGAGCGAGATTAACTACACACACACACACACGCTGTGGTAATCTACAAAGCTAATCTAAAACACTGGGGCTATTAAGAGTTCAACTATCGTGAAAAGCTTCTTATGTGTTCTCAGTTTAACAGACACATTGCCAATAATAATGAATAATAATAGTATATTTTTATATATTGCCATGTCAGCATCTTAGGCTATTCATGGCAAAAACAATTATGCATAACAAATATAAACGCATTATATTACATATAAGTTTTACATTAACATATGATACAGATTCTAACACTTTCACTGGCTTAATAATACTAAATAACTCTTTAAGGGAGTTCACTTCATAAAAGAGTTTAACAAAATTACACTAAATAACTGAATTCACTTCATTACAGAGTTTAACATGCATTAAAAGCAGGACAGTGTAATTAAATTGAGCATCGATGAGGTTTTCAGCTTGAAGCAAAAATATGACTTCTGATAAATATACTTGATCAAATCTAGTTTTAATAGAAGTTAAAAATCTGCTTGAAATTTCCAGATGGATTTCATGTAATTTGTTATTCTTGCCACGTATTTAATAGCTGTGTCCCTGGAGCACAAAAGCAGTCATAAGCAGCACAATAGCCAACAATATAATGTAACAGTATGGGTCAAAATTATACATTTTTATTTTATGCCAAAAATCATTTGATTTTCTCAATATTCAGATTTTTTTGCACCAGATTTTCAAATATTGTCCAAACCATACATTAATGTAAATATTATTCATTCAGCTTTCAGATGATGCATGAATCTCAATTTCATAAAATTGACCCTTATGACCAGTTTGAGCTTCAGATTCACGTTTAATGATTAATAATAGGTATCATTAATATTACTAATGATATATGTAATAGTAAATCTTGACTTTATCAGGGTCAGAGTTAGAATCTGAACGAGGAAAATGTCACCTGACCCGACCGAAAGCAGGATTTGCTAACCGGCGTTCACGTGATAGAAACACTCAAGCCCGGCTAACTCAAAACGCATATTATATAATAACCGAGATTGATGTTTTCATTATTTGTGACCGAGGAACTGCAGCAAGAGCTGGTTCTGTGTTTCAGACTGTTGACCTTCTGTAATGACCATCAGAGAGAGAGACGGTCAACGTGAAGATTCACGCTCACCTTTACATTCATTATCAGCAGAACATCTGTGAATAATGAAGACTTCAATTAAACCTGCGGGCAAAGGCCCCTCAAAATGACATCAATTACCAGACGGAGATACGAGATGAAGAGCGCTCGGCGCTGGAGGAGCTTTAACGAGCACACTGGACACTAATTAACCTGACATCACAGCCGTGATGGTAAAGCAGTCCGAGCACACAGACAGCACTGCTCACGATCAGTCGAATCAGACGAATGCTTCATGAAAACGAGCTATGTTTCGATCAATATGTAAATATACGCGGCACGCTTTCCTCTAGAGGTGTGCGATATTGAATAGAAATGATAGCTCGATTTTTTCGATAGCAATATTTAGACGATTTTTGCCGATACCGATAATCAGACGATTTTTGCCAATACCGATAATTAGACGATATTTTGTCGATGCCGATAATTAACCGAAATTTTGACGTTACCGATAATTAGACGATATTTTGACGTTACCGAAAAATAGACGATTTTGCCGATACCGATTAGACGATTTTTGTCGGTACCGATAATTTGCCGATAACGACAATTAGACAATTTTTGTCAGTACCAATAATTTGCTGATAACAATAATTAGATGATTTTTGTCGATACCAAGCCGATATTTTGTCGATGCCAATAATTAAACGATATTTTGCCAGTACCGATAATTTGACGATTTTTGCCGATACCGATAATTTGCTGATACCGATAATAAGATGATATTTTGCCAGTGCCGATAATTTGACGATTTTTGTCGAGTGTGTTATCGTGCTGATATCAGACTACCGTGCACAGATGCTGTTTTTGATATTATACGATACGAATTACAACTCGATTTTCTGTCATAAAGCAGATAGAGCTAATGATCACATCTCAATATTAGAGGCAAATAATTATTCATTAAAGTGATAGTTTGCAGAAATCAAAGCTTTCTTGATTATAACCCTATAAAATATTTGTGTGTATATATATATATATATATATATATACACAAAAATAAAACATCTTATCCCTCATCTTTATGACTTGTTCATTTAGCTAATTAAATGGTGAATATGTCATGCATGCCTTATATATTAATTTGTATAAATTAAATAATTAAAATGATTTTCAATTACCTTTATTTATTTGTTAGAATACATATAACTCATTTCAACTAATTGCAAAAACTGAATAATCAAATCAAAATGCATTGATTAATCTGTTAAATAATCGATGATTAGTCAATTAATTGTTAGATTAATAATTAAATGTTGCACCCCAGTTATGAAAATGACAATCAAGGATCTCTATACAGACCGTGTCATTTGTAAAGACTCGTTAAATTAAATATGGCCTCGAACCTGATTAAAGTCTATAGTTGGACGAAACACAAAACTCTTATAAACATGAATATGGAAAACATGCATTTTATTTTATATTTATGCATTTAGCAGACGCTTTTAAAATTAATTTTTAAATGGTCTGTTTTCAGGAAGTGTAGAGCAGTGCATTGTGGGATAGCATTCATCCGTGGATCCGTGTCTTCTCCGTAGCGCCGCCTCTAATTAGGCTGCAGGTTTAATTAGAGTATAATCAGATTAGCGCCTCGCGCCTCCGTCAGGGCTCAAGCCCGGCTATTGTTTACACATTAAAACGAGAGGATAATCAGCACACGAGGGACAAATGGAGACCGCTGCGCTTTTACTACAGGACACACGGGCACGGACACACACACACACACAGAGAGAGAGAGAGAGAGACACACACACACACAGAGAGAGAGAGAGACACACACACACACAGAGAGAGAGAGAGAGAGAGAGAGACACACACACAGAGACACACACACAGAGAGAGAGAGAGAGAGAGAGAGACACACACACACACACACACACACAGAGAGAGAGAGAGACACACACACAGAGAGAGAGACACACAGAGACACACACACACAGAGAGAGAGAGAGAGAGAGAGAGACACATACACACAAACACAGAAAGAGAGAGAGACACACACAGAGACAGAGACAGAGAGAGAGAGAGAGACACACTTTAACGGTGACTTATTAAGAGTCCAAAAGATCCGCCGTAGTTAATATTAACAGCAGATGAGACGAGCCGATCGGGACGCCTACACAACACATGATACGAGTAATCCGCATCGCTCTCAGCTCCGATGGGCTAAAGGATCGAGCCCCCCACAGTCCCCCGAGGGAACACTTATCAGTGCGCACAGACAGAAGCACACTGGATCATCTGCACATGAAAACACGGCCTGCCCATGATGCACTGCAACAACCCAGAGAAGAGAAAATCACCGTGTGCCAGCCTATTTATAGGAGCATGCTGATTTAAACAAATTGCATCATTTATGGTCTCGCTTTCACAACTCTCATTCCTGCAATACTTCAGACTTTTTCTGCTTTACTCTTAATGGTGACGTTGATTACAGTAATGCAGAAAATCCCCACGCTGTGCATTACAGCAATAAACCCAAAGATTTCTAAGTTAAAATCTGTGCAAATGATTAAAATCACATTTATTATTTCAGCAGATGTTTTATCCGTTTTTTGCATCACACAAATGGATGGTGGAAGAAAGTGTTCACGGTGCTAAAGAGAGAGCTGGTTTATGTTGTGCTTCTTTGTCTGAGTTTTGGGCTGAAATACGAGCTGGACGTGTTCTTGAGATTCAGCCCAGATTCTGCTGATATTTGAGGATCAGCTCCGATCCAAACGTCGTCCAGAGAATGAAGAGAGAAACATCTGGAGTCCATGTGTGTGAAACAGACGACTCGAGCCGAGAGAGAGAGACAATGAGTCACAGAGAACCCCTCCACCACCCCGTCATGTGCCTCATGTCCTTAAGCACCGCGCCAACACACACACACACACGCAGAGAGAGAGAGAGAGAGAGAGGAGAGAGAGAGAGAGAGAGAGAGAGAGAGAGAGAGAGAGAGAGAGAGAGAGAGAGAGAGAGAGAGAGAGAGAGAGAGAGAGAGAGAGAGAGAGAGAGAGAGAGGAGAGAGAGAGAGAGAGAGAGAGAGAGAGAGAGAGAGAGAGAGAGAGAGAGAGAGAGAGAGAGAGAGAGAGAGATTGAAATCACCTTTATTTACAACATATAGGTAAAGCCATACTGTGTTACAACTGCAATATACATTTCACAATCTTCAGTCTCTATTACAAAACCCTTATAAATAATAATAATAAGACCAACAACAAACTTCAATAAATACAATAATCAATAACCCAACCCAATATAATGACAAAAATAACTTTAAAAAGCCAACACCAAATCATCATTTTCATTGACTTCACATAACACTCCATTTATGGCCCAAGTATTCACAAAAATTGGTAAACACCCAACAAGTTTATAATATCCATGTTCTATCCTGAGTCTCGATGCTACTAAACCAAAGAACATCAACAAGGGATCTAGTGTATCTTTACCAAGCATCTTATTTTTCCTTGTTTTCCAGATAGCAAGTTTAGCAGTTCCAAACAGGAAATTTAATAAAACCAAAACATTTTTTTGTCCAACTAAGTATTTTGGCCCCAAAATAAACAAATGATGAGAAAAATCTTCACCTAAAAGTGATACCCAACGTGATAAAAAAGAAAACAAATTACTCAACCGTACACATTGTACAAAAAGATGAAAAATTGTTTCATTTTCAGTGCAAAAAAGACAACCCACCCCTACATTTGGATTGAGGTGCACCACATGTCTGTTCGTGGCTATCGCACCATGTACAATCCTCCACTGTAAGTCACCAGTCCGTTTATCGATTGGACGTTTGTAAAGTGACCGCCAGCTACCTTTGGGGGAGATGTCCATTCCAAGAAAATCAATCCATTTTGATGACATTACTCCAGATAGAAGATGTGCGTTAGTCACTTTCACACAAGTCACATACAGAGCCTTTTTGCTAGCAGACTCAAAATTGTCCAACTGAGGTGTTTTAAAGGACAATATAAGATGTTCCTCTTCATGCCAATCCCTTGAGTCAGCAGTTATCATCAAGGATGGAAAATCGTAATCGCACCCAATCATCCATTCTTTTATATAATTAGAATTGTTGATGAAGAGTCGTTGATCAAAATTCAGCTCTCCAAGCAATTCATCAGTAACCTGTTTCAGGAGCCGGATAGATTTGATCCCAGTTCTCTCACCCAGAGTCTCCAAACTTATGCTTAAAATGTGACCAAGTTTCACGCATCCAGCAGCTATTAGCCGCAATGACAGATTGGCAGAGCATAACTGTCTAGAAGGTAGAAAGGGATTCTGGAACAATGGCTCTTCCATCAGCCAAAAACCAGCACATATGCCAGCAGGTCTCGATACAGAAACAACTTTCCAGGCTTCCATCATAGATCTATAAAAAGGTGTCAAGTCTGTTAAAGCGGTTTCATTCAATTTCATTAAAAAAAGATGTTTGTCAAGCCCCATGTTGCCTACTTTCCTCAAGAGTGCAACCGCAGTGTTAAGCCATGCAATATCACTGTTATACAGCAGTCTCTGGGCAGCTTGCAGACGAAAAGCCATAAGTCTAGATCTAATATCCACAAGACCTTGCCCGCCTTCTTGCACAGGCAAAAATAGGACAGCTGATCGAACCCAATGCTGTCCTGACCAAAAAAAATTCACCAGCATCCTTTGAATGTCTTGAAGTAATCCAGTGGGAGGCTGTAATACAGTAAATTTATGCCACAGAGCAGAAGCAACCAAATTGTTGACAACTAAAACTCTCCCCCTGTAGGATAACTGGGGTAGCAACCAGTTCCATCTAGACAATCGGGTGCACACTCTCTCCAAAATTCCCTCCCAATTTTTCTTTTGAAACTCAGCAGAACCCAAGAACACACCAAGTATTTTTATCCCTGTTCTGTTCCATTTTAAGTTACCTGGTAGGTATGGGAGATTTTCCAAATTCCTTTGACCTGACCAAAAAGCCTCAGTCTTATCCCAATTTACTCTTGCCGATGATGCCCCTTCATATATATCAATGACTTTAGACAGAGCTTTTATATCATTATTGTCATTAACAAAAACCGTAACATCATCGGCATAAGCAGTAATTTAGTTCTTAGATGTTGAGGCATTGTGGGTATTGATAACCCATTTAGAGTTTTCCTTATATTAAAAAGTAATGGTTCAATGGCAATACTGTACAATTGACCTGATAAAGGGCATCCTTGTCTAATGCCCCTTGAAACCACAATGGGCCGACTTAGACCACCTCCCACCTTAACCATACAAGAAGCTCCAGTATATAACAGTTGTATCCATTTGATAAAACCTTGACCAAACCCAAAAACACCAAGCAGGTTAAAAAGATAATTATGATCAACACGATCAAACGCCTTTTCTTGGTCTAAAAATCAATCCAACCTCTGCATAACCAATTTGCAGATATCCAAA
>CM049830.1:35423140-35498140 GCA_027422435.1 Schizopygopsis pylzovi | reverse complement strand
CAGCATTTTAGAGTTCTGATTCAAATTGTGTGTGTGTGTCAGTGTGTGTGAGAGAGAGAGTGTGTGCGTGTGTTTGTTTGTGTGTGTGTCAGTGTGTGTGTGAGAGAGAGAGAGTGTGTGTGTTTGTCTGTCTATCTGTGTGTGTGTGTGTGTGTGTGCGTGTGCGTGTCTGTCTATCAACATTTAAAATAACTGTTACTCATGGAGATTACCAATGTAGTAAAACCTTTCATTAGAAGGGGGTGCCAATACTTTTGGCAATATAGTGTATCTTAGACGGGTGTTTCAAACATGTTTACAAACACAGATGATGTCAGAGATCTCCGTCAACAATGAAAATTCACCGAAATATATTTTGTTTCCGTGCATGTAGGGCCTTGAAAGTATATGATGGACTCCTTCAGAGATGAAACATGACTTAAACACTCCAGAAACATACTTTAGATAAATCTATACTGTGAAAAATATTCACTACAGCAAAAAGTGGGCCAATGTCTAGAGTATTGTGGTGCGTGTTGGATCTCGTGAAGAACTCATGAGAAGAGTAAATGTAAGTTATACAGCGCTGCTGGCCAAAATCATCACAACCAAGCTGATAAAAGAGGTTTAAAGTCAGGTTTTTCTATCTTTTGTCAGTCAATTAGCCATTATACGTGTCCCTGGAGCACAAACCAGTCATAAGCAGGACAGTCGTAGCAATAGCCAACAATACTCAATATTATGCATTTTTATTTTATGCCAAAAATCAGAGGTGGAAAGAGTACAAAAATGTTGTACTCAAGTAAAAGTACCATTACATTACTGAAATTTTACTTAAGCACAAGTAAAAGTACCAGTCTAAAAATATACTCAAGTAAAAGTAAAAAGTAGCTCATTTAAAATTTACTCAGAGTAAAAATTACTTAGTTACATTTTAACAATGGGAGGGACGAAAATTAAACACATCTGATTCAGCTAATCTAATCATTTAGGCTTATTTGAAAAAACATGGTGTGTGTGTTGGAGCAGGGTTGGAAATAAACTCTTTAGGACTGTGGCTCTCCAGTAACACCCTCCAGAGTTTGACACACCTGGGATATGGGCCTATAAATCTCAAACTAGTTGTTTTTAATTAAAGGAATCAGTTATTTAGAATAATAACACATTTAGGCTGTTACCAGGGAAATTAAATCAGTATCAACAAAATGAATCTTTGCAATGCAGAGGAAACGCAGAAGCTTCATCTGAAGTGGCATATATGTATTACACACTGACATGAATGCATTTAGCCTGCAGTTACAAATGCAGAAATAATGTTTTGATAAATAAGACATAAAATGTGACCCTGAACCACAAAACCATAAGGGTCCATTTTCCTAAATTGCGATTTATACATCATCTGAAAGCTGAATAAATAATATTTCCATTGATGTATGGTTTGTTATGATAGGACAATATTTTAAAATCTGGAATCTGAGGGTGCAAACAATCAAAATATTGAGAAAATCTCCTTTAAAGTTGTTCAAATTAAGCTCTTAGTTTTGATATATTTACAGTAGGAAATTTACACAATATATTAATGGAACATGATCTTTACTTAATATGCTAATGATTTTTGGCATTAAAGAAAAATGTATAATTTTAACCCATACAATGTATTGTTGGCTATTGCTACAAATATACTCCAGCGACTTAATACTGGTTTTGTGCTCCAGGCCAGGGTCTCAAATGTTAAATAGTCATTTGAAATACAAAAATCAAACGATACTTTAAATGTTAAATTAGAACCACCAGTAGGTGTCAGTAAGTCACATATAAGAGAGTCATTGCGATTGAACAGAATCATTTAAACGGTTAATTCAAGGAATGAAACACGTCATTGCTCAGAGTCAGAGACGCAAAACTGTGTATGATGGCTGTGTATGGAATTATTTTTGTTGTCGAAATAGAGCAAAAACAGGCAATATGGTGTCTAAAACGCTAGTCTCTTAATTAACTTCTTGTTTTTTGAACTGTTGTAAAAAGCAAAACTACAGGCCTATGTAATCATGGTGATTTTTTAAGAAAAACGGCATTCTTCATGTGATGTTGACTTACTATATTAAATTATATAAATATATACATTTTCTGCTTCTATATCTTCAATTTTGTGATCATTCTAAACGCATTTCAACACTGAATCACGCAGTGAAAGAAAGCAGTCCAGATGCACGCGGATTAGTCTAATCTAACGTTACTAGATTTCACGGCACACTGTTTAGAGTGATTTGTTTGGTTTTTGGCAAAATACTGATAATGTCAAATCGCACATCGTTAAAACAACAATTACTATATTATCTCAGATGATATCGCACACCCTGCACCACTGTCTTTTTGGCTCATTTGTGCAAAACCTTTTGATAAACCGTCAAAGCTTAATTTTAACCACCAATGCAACGATGTAAGTATTTACCTTACGTTACCTCTACATGCTTGCGAAGGGTGATGTCGAGATGTTATAAGCTGCTAGTTCGGTCTCCCGAGGCAAACACAGCTAACACTGCATAATAGAGCATGAATATATGGCCAGGGGTTCACTTCATTTCCTCCGAGTTCAACTTCAGTAGAGTACGACGGGGTCTGGTCTTCAGCTGGGTCTGCACCATTAACGCCTGTCTTGTCCGTCTGCATCTTTCTTGTGATTTTAGCGCCAGTTTCTTCTTCTGCCCATTATTTGCTGCAGTTGTTTCCACGGAGCGATTTTTTTTTACTCAGTAACGAATGTGTTTTAAAATGTAGCAAAGTACAATACTTCACACAAAATATACTTAAGTAAAAGTAAAATTACAGATTAAAAAAATTACTTAAAAAAGTACAAGTACACAAAAAAGCTACTCAATTACAGTAACGCGAGTAAATGTAATTCGTTACTTTCCACCTCTGCCAAAAATCATCAGGATATTAAGATCGTGTAAATATCCTACCGTAAATATATCAAAACTTAATTATTTATTAGTAATATGCATTGCTAAGAACAACTTTAAAGGTGATTTTATCCGATTCCAGATTTTCATAACAAACCATACATCAATGGAAATATTATTTATTCATCTTTCAGATGATGCATACACCTCAATATCACAAAAATGACCCGTATGACTGGTTTTGTGCTCCAGGGAAACACTTGTAATTAGCACCTACAGCTGCTGTGAAACGCTGTAAAATGAGGATGCTGTCACAAACAGATTTTCTTGACAAATTATCTAAATTAAATCAGTATTTGTTGATTAAAGCAGGTTTTGTCCTCGGTGCACTTGAGCAGATTTTCTGGGAGCGTCTTCATGATCTGTGGAGAATATCACTGGATTATTACAATTAATGCCTAAATTAATGTTTCCTGACTCACTACAGCAGTAAAATATTAAAACCATAATGTGCTTAATTTGTAGTCGTATGTGTTGCATAATAGCAATAATAATCGTGAGAGTCATGCATTATTTATTAATATGGAAATTCTATGGTCAATTTCTAATTGTTTTTGAGTTTGCTACACTAGGAACACTGTAGACATAATTAACCGAATGGAGTAATGTTAATAACATGTTTTTTATTGATTGCTTAAACACATTTCTTGAAATTATTATTCATTTGTTGCTCAAATAACCAACTTTGCTTTCATGACGTGACACACAAACGCTGATGAGATCAATTCAGAGCAATACTATTAAAAACGGTAATACCGTTTTGGTGCACTTCTCAATTCATGCTTACTGTAATATTTGTGCATTTCTCAAAACAATGCACATAATCAGCACCACACAATTAGTTCTGAAAAGTAAGTATTTATGCCAATGAACATATCAAAGACATATCATGCCATCGATATGTCACATGCTGTAAATTATGGCGATAGTTACTGTACTGAAATGCAGATGGCTTCTTATATACACTGTAAAAAAAAACAAAAAACTATTTTTTACACAATAATATTGGCTTGCCAGAATTATTTCGGGGGGAAAATATAGAAAACCTGTACCAGAAAACAAAACGGTAAAATACTGTAATTTACAAACAAGGAAATTTGAATGTAAAGCAGTAAATTAATCAACGCACGCTGCTATTAAAATCAGTTTTGTACCTTTAACATACTGACAGAAGTATATACTAATATATAGAAGTCATGCAAACACTAAACACCATCATGATTCATTAAACAATTAGAAGATGTACACAACTAAAACAAAAACATGCACTCTAAAAAACACTGGGTTAAAAACAACCCAATTTGGGCTGGGAACACATTTGGGGTTAATTTTACCAGCAAATTGGGTTATTTATTTAACCCATCATAAAGGGTTGATTTAACTCAGCTTATGGGTTGATTCATTTGTATTATAATACTAGCTTTTTTTTTTACTTTATGCATGAAATAATGTTTAAAGATTCATTTAAATCCTTTAAACTTTTGTAAAATACTCCACAACCACTGGTTTACGTGATAACTTCCTTTACTTCTCATTTACAGCATTGCTTATCTTGTGTTTATGTAAGCTATATACACATTGCCCATTTAATCTCTTTAACAAACATTAGATGTGGACAAAATGTGCTGCGATTGCCTTCATAACCTGAACAAAATCAAACAGTAAACAGCTCTGAAGACATATTTTAACATCCAACATATTTGTATTCTATATCTTTATAAATATAATCATTTATTTATTTTATGCAAAGCAGCAGACTCTTCATCACGCAATAAGACTGACGCGACATTTGTTTAGTGATTCACTCCGCACGCCTATATGTTGCTCTGCATAAAATTGAACAATATACAGGACAGAAACGATTTTATCAATAAAATAAAATGTTCACAAACCTGTATATACTGAAGAAATGCTTCAATTCGGCTGCACTCTCCAAAAGACGACGCAAAATCCCTGTTGTTAAATTTGACCCAGGGGCTGGGTCACACAAAAACTACCCAAACATTGTGTAGTTACATTTGAGCCAGCGGCTGAGTAACACAAAATCTACCCAAACATTGTGTAGTTACATTTGAGCCAGCGGCTGGGTAACACAAAATCTACCCAAACATTGGGTTGTTACATTTGACCCGGGGCTGGGTCACACAAAAACTACCCAAACATTGTGTAGTTACATTTGAGCCAGCGGCTGAGTAACACTAAAACTACCCAAACATTGTGTTGTTACATTTGACCCAGCGGCTGGGTAACACAAAAACTACCCAAACATTGGGTTGTTGCATTTGACCCAGGGGCTGGGTAACACAAAAACTACCCAAACATTGGGTTGTTGCATTTGACCCAGGGGCTGGGTAACACAAAAACTACCCAAACATTGGGTTGTTGCATTTGACCCAGGGGGTGGGTAACACAAAAACTACCCAAACATTGGGTTGTTGCATTTGACCCAGGGGCTGGGTAACACAAAAACTACCCAAACATTGGGTTGTTACATTTGACCCAGTGGCTGGGTAACACAAAAACTAGCCAAACCTTGGGTTGTTGCACAAGATCAGGCCCTTTCTGACAGAGCATGCTGCACAACTTCTTGTCCAGGCCCTTGTCATTTCTAGACTGGACTACTGCAATGCTCTTCAAGCTGGACTTCCATCAAACACAATCAAACCTCTACAAATGATTCAGAATGCAGCGGCACGACTGGTCTTCAACGAGCCCAAAAGAGCCCATGTTACACCTCTCTTTGTGTCCTTGCACTGGCTACCAGTTGCAGCTCGCATCCAGTTCAAGACACTAATGCTTGCATATAGAACAACCACAGGCTCATCACCCACCTACTTCCACTCACTATTACGAATTTACATCCCCTCCAGAAGTCTGAGATCTGCTAGTGAGCGACGCCTCGTGGTACCATCACAGAGAGGCTCAAAATCACTCTCCAGAACATTCTCTTTCACCGTTCCTGGCTGGTGGAATGATCTCCCCCCCCCCATCCGGACTGCTGGATCCCTGTCAAATTTCAAGCAACAACTGAAAACTCATCTCTTTCAACTCTACTTGACTACATAAAAAAAAAAAAAAACACTTTCTCTTTATCTTTCTCTCCTTCCCTTGCTAGCTTGTACTTATTTGAACAATGCCTGAGACTTGGTGTTATTGGCACTTCCTCTGTATGTTTGCCACTTCAAGATTAATCGCTTTATGTACTCTCCAATTGTAAGTCGCTTTGGATAAAAGCGTCTACTAAATGACTAAATGTAAATGTAAATGTAAATTTGACCCAGGGGCTGGGTAACACAAAAACTACCCAAACATTGTGTTGTTACATTTGACCCAGGGGCTGGGTAACACTAAAAAACTAACCAAACATTGTGTTGTTACATTTGACCCAATGGCTGAGTAACACTAAAAAACTAGCCAAACATTGTGTTGTTACATTTGACCCAGCGGCTGGGTAACACAAAAACTACCCAAACATTGTGTTGTTACATTTGACCCAATGGCTGAGTAACACTAAAAAACTACCCAAACATTGGGTTGTTACATTTGACCCAGGATCTGAGTAACACTAAAAAACTACCCAAACATTGTATTTTTACATTTGACCCATCGGCTAGGTAACACTAAAAAACTACCCAAACATTGTATGGTTACATTTGACCCAGCGGCTGGGTAACACTAAAAAACTAACCAAACATTGTGTTGTTACATTTGACCCAATGGCTGAGTAACACTAAAAAACTACCCAAACATTGGGTTGTTACATCTGACCCAGGATCTGAGTAACACTAAAAAACTACCCAAACATTGTATTTTTACATTTGACCCATCGGCTAGGTAACACTAAAAAACTACCCAAACATTGTATGGTTACATTTGACCCAGCGGCTGGGTAACACTAAAAAACTACCCAAACATTGTATTGTTACATTTGACCCAGCGGCTGGGTAACACTAAAAAACTACCCAAACATTGGGTTGTTAAATTTGACCCAGGGGCTGGGTAACACAAAAACTACCCAAACATTGAGTTGTTACATTTGACCAATGGCTGGGTAACACAAAAACTACCCAAACATTGGGTTGTTACATTTGACCCAGCGGCTGGGTAACACAAAAAGTACCCAAACATTGGGTTTTTACATTTGACGCAGGGGCTGGGTAACACAAAAACTACCCAAACATTGGGTTGTTACATTTGACCCAGCGGCTGGATAACACAAAAACTACCCAAACATTGTGTTTTTACATTTGACCCAGGATCTGAGTAACACTAAAAAACTACCTAAACATTGTGTTGTTACATTTGTCCCAGGATCTGAGTAACACTAAAAAACTACCCAAACATTGGGTTGTTACATTTGACCAAGGATCTGGGTAACACTAAAAAACTACCCGAAGATTGTATTGTTACATTTGACTCAGCGGCTGGGTAACACAAAATCTACCCAAACATTGGGTTGTTACATTTGACCCAGGGGCTGGGTAACACTAAAACTACCCAAACATTGGGTTGTTACATTTGACCCGGGGCTGGGTAACACAAAAACTACCCAAACATTGTGTTGCTACATTTGACCCAGCAGCTGGGTAACACAAAAACTACCCAAACATTGTGTTGTTACATTTGACCTGGGGCTGGGTAACACAAAAACTACCCAAACATTGGGTTGTTACATTTGACCTAGCGGCTGGGTAACACAAAAACTACCCAAACATTGGGTTGTTACATTTGACCTAGCGGCTGGGTAACACTAAAAAACTACCCAAACATTGTGTTGTTAAATTTGACCCAGCGGCTGGGTAACACAAAAACTACCCAAACATTGGGTTGTTACATTTGACCCAATGGCTGGGTAACACTAAAAACTACCCAAACATTGTGTTGTTACATTTGACCCAGCGGCTGGGTAACACTAAAAACTACCCAAACATTGTATTGTTATATTTGACCCAGGGGCTGGGTAACACAGAAACTACCCAAACATTGTATTGCTACATTTGACCCAGCGGCTGGGTAACACTAAAACTACCCAAATATTGGGTTGTTACATTTGAACCAGCGGCTGGTTAACACAAAAACTACCAAAACATTGGGTTGTTACATTTGACCCAGTGGCTGGGTAACACAAAATCTAGCCAAACATTGGGTTGTTACATTTGACCCAGCGGCTGGGTAACACAAAATCTACCTAAACATTGGGTTGTTACTTTTGACCCAGCGGCTGGGTAACACAAAACCTAACCAAACATTGGGTTGTTACATTTGACCCAGTGGCTGGGTAACACAAAAACTACCCAAACATTGTGTTGTTACATTTGAGCCAGCGGCTGGGTAACACAAAAACTACCCAAACATTGGGTTGTTACATTTGACCCAGGGGCTGGGTAACACTAAAAAACTAACCAAACATTGTGTTGTTACATTTGACCCAATGGCTGAGTAACACTAAAAAACTAGCCAAACATTGTGTTGTTACATTTGACCCAGAGGCTGGGTAACACAAAAACTACCCAAACATTGTGTTGTTACATTTGACCCAATGGCTGAGTAACACTAAAAAACTACCCAAACATTGGGTTGTTACATTTGACCCAGGATCTGAGTAACACTAAAAAACTACCCAAACATTGTATTTTTACATTTGACCCATCGGCTAGGTAACACTAAAAAACTACCCAAATATTGGGTTGTTACATTTGACCCAGCGGCTGGGTAACACTAAAAAACTACCCAAACATTGTGTTGTTAAATTTGACCCAGCGGCTGGGTAACACAAAAACTACCCAAACATTGGGTTGTTACATTTGACCCAACGGCTGGGTAACACTAAAAACTACCCAAACATTGTGTTGTTACATTTGACCCAGCGGCTGGGTAACACTAAAAACTACCCAAACATTGTATTGTTATATTTGACCCAGGGGCTGGGTAACACAGAAACTACCCAAACATTGTATTGCTACATTTGACCCAGCGGCTGGGTAACACTAAAACTACCCAAATATTGGGTTGTTACATTTGAACCAGCGGCTGGGTAACACAAAAACTACCAAAACATTGGGTTGTTACATTTGACCCAGCGGCTGGGTAACACAAAATCTAGCCAAACATTGGGTTGTTACATCTGACCCATTGGCTGGGTAACACAAAATCTACCCAAATATTGGGTTGTTACATTTGACCCAGCGGCTGGGTAACACAAAATCTACCTAAACATTGGGTTGTTACTTTTGACCCAGCGGCTGGGTAACACAAAACCTAACCAAACATTGGGTTGTTACATTTGACCCAGTGGCTGGGTAACACAAAAACTACCCAAACATTGTGTTGTTACATTTGAACCAGTGGCTGGGTAACACAAAAACTACCCAAACATTGGGTTGTTACATTTGACCCAACGGCTGGGTAACACTAAAAACTACCCAAACATTGTGTTGTTACATTTGACCCAGCGGCTGGGTAACACTAAAAACTACCCAAACATTGTATTGTTATATTTGACCCAGGGGCTGGGTAACACAGAAACTACCCAAACATTGTATTGCTACATTTGACCCAGCGGCTGGGTAACACTAAAACTACCCAAATATTGGGTTGTTACATTTGAACCAGCGGCTGGGTAACTCAAAAACTACCAAAACATTGGGTTGTTACATTTGACCCAGCGGCTGGGTAACACAAAATCTAGCCAAACATTGGGTTGTTACATCTGACCCAGTGGCTGGGTAACACAAAATCTACCCAAACATTGGGTTGTTACATTTGACCCAGCAGCTGGGTAACACAAAATCTACCTAAACATTGGGTTGTTACTTTTGACCCAGCGGCTGGGTAACACAAAACCTAACCAAACATTGGGTTGTTACATTTGACCCAGTGGCTGGGTAACACAAAAACTACCCAAACATTGTGTTGTTACATTTGAACCAGTGGCTGGGTAACACAAAAACTACCCAAACATTGTGTTGTTACATTTGAGCCAGCGGCTGGGTAACACAAAAACTACCCAAACATTGGGTTGTTACATTTGACCCAGAGGCCGAGTAACACAAAAACTACCCAAACATTGTATTGTTACATTTGACCCAGCGGCTGGGTAACACTAAAACTACCCAAACATTGGGTTGTTACATTTGACCCAGCGGCTGGGTAACACTAAAAACTACCCAAACATTGTATTGTTATACATTTGTCCCAGCGGCTGGGTAACACTAAAAACTACCCAAACACTGAAAAAATAACCCCCAAAAAAGGCTCAACCCTGCATTTGGGTTAAAAAAAACAACCCAGGATTTTTTAGAGTGTGATTATTTAAACAAAATATGTGGCAGGGAATTCTGGGAATTTAGATTTTGACTGTAAATTATACATTTATTTGTTATTTTGTACTTCTAAAAACTGTACAATTAACAGTATTTTACTGTAAAATGCTTTCAAATGCCTTTTACAGTTTTTTACCCTTATAAAGTACAGGAACTTCAAGTTCAAGTTCAGGTTCAATTTTATTTATATAGCACATTTAAGAACAACCATGGTTGACCAAAATGCTTCACAATGTCCGGAAAAGCTTCCACACAAACAAAATGAATACAGTAAAACATCACAATGTCTCAACTCAACTCAAAATAAAAGCCAAGGAATACAGGTGTGTCTTAAGAAATTCCTTAAAAATTCCAACACTCTGAGCAGTTCTTAAGTGTACAGGTAAACTAAAACTAAAAATTAGGTGCTACCACTGAAAAAGCTTGGTCACCTTTATTTTTTAATCTGGCTCTCGGAACATCCAGGAGTACCTGATTGGACGACCTCAGTGCTCTAACAGGAGTGTGGACATGTAAAAGCTCTGATAAATAGGCAGGTGCCAACTCATGTAAAATCTTAAAAACAATCAATAAAATCTTGAACTCAATCCTGAAGCGGACAGGAAGCCAGTGTAGTGAAGCTAAGACTGGGGTAATGTGCTCATACTTTTTTGTCCCAGTCAAGAGCCGAGCTGCTGCATTCTGTACTAACTGCAAGCGTTGAAGAGATGACTGATCCAAACAACATACAACGAGTTACAATAGTCCAGTCTAGATGTTATAAAAGCATGTATTACATTTTCAAACTCCTTACGCGGCAGGTAGGGCTTGACTTTAGCCAACAGTCTCAGTTGAAAAAAACTGGCTTTTACAACAGAACTAATCTGTTTTTCAAATTTAAAAGCACTGTCAAAAATCACACCGAGATTCCTGGTAAATAGACGAACATACAATTCTAAATGACCAAGTGCATCTACACAAGCACTTAAGTCCCCAGGACGACCAAACACAACAATCTCAGTCTTATTTTCATTAAGACAAAGAAAGTTCTGATCCAGCCATGTTTTAAAATCTCTCAGGCAATTAAGTAATGACATAAATTAAGCTTTGTCACTTGTTTTGACAGGCAAATAAATTTGTACATCATCCGCATAACAATGGAAGGAAATATTGTGTTTTCTAAAAATATACCCCAAAGGCAGCATATACAAAAAAAACAACATCGGGCCCAATATGGATCCTTGGGGAACGCCACAAGAAAGTGGGGCAGCAGATGAACAAAATTCACCTAGGTGAACAGAAAAACTTCTGTCTGTCAAATATGATTGAAACCATTTAAGGGCTATGCCCTTAATACCGACACACTCTTCAAGTCTAGACAAGAGAATCGAGTGGCTGACCGTATCAAAGGCCGCAGTCAAATCCAAGAGGACTAAAACAGCAGAGTTACCAGAGTCCACAGCTAAAAGAAGATCATTAGAAACTCTCAAAAGAGCAGTTTCTGTACTGTGACGGGGCTTAAAACCAGACTGAAATTTTTCAAAAATACTAAATTCGTCTAGAAACGATTTAAGTTGATTAAAAACTACTCTCTCCAATATTTTCGATAAAAAGGGCGTTTAGATATAGGTCTAAAATTAGACAAAATTGAAGAATCCAAATTATTCTTTTTTTAGAAGCGGTTAAACAATGGCATGTTTAAAAACAGCTGGTACACACCCTGAGCTGAGGGATGTATTAACCACAGATAAAACGCTTGGTCCAACAGTGTCAAAAACATCTTTAACCAAGCGTGCAGGAATACTATCAAGGGGGCAGTGTGTAGGACGTAGCTGTTTAACTATGTCAGAAAGATGAGAAAATGTAACCGGCTCAAACTGCTGGAAGACAGCTGGGCAAAAAGAGAAAATAGGAGGGTCAGTGATAACCGTGATGGGTGGAAAACTAAGACCAGTAATCTTGTCCACAAAATATTTCAGAAAGTTTTCACATAAGATTAAAGATGGTACAATACAATTTGAATCACGTGGATTAACAAGAGAATTAAAAACACTAAAAAGAACCTGGGGCCGCTGTCTATTACTAGCTACAACGTCTGAAAAAAAATTTGTTTTAGCAAATTTTACATTTCTCTGGTATTTATATAGTGCATCCTGCATCCTGCATCATTTCCGCTTCCGGCGCTGCGTTGTACAGTCGACGTTAGGGATGGCTCCGCTCAATTTGTGCTTTAATATACTTTTTTACGTATTTTTACTTTCTCTTTTTACACGCATAACGTCTGCACTGTTTATATATGACAGAAGAACACTTTTGGACATTGGGCACCACTGCACTAACCTGCTTCAGGACACTTTATCCACGGACCCAGCGTGGCCATTGGAGATACTTCGGAACACTGAGGTTAACAAAGGCCGCCTCAATAATCCCAGGCGGCGAAGGAAACATCGCGGGAGACGCGCTGGAATACGTTACAGACTGAGGAAAAGGGCTCACAGTCCTCCTCTACCGAGTATTCTGCTCGCTAATGTCCGATCCTTGGAGAATAAGATGGACGATCTTAGAGCCAGGATTAGTTTCCAACGGGACATTAGGTACTGCAACATCTTTTGTTTGACCGAAACGTGGCTCACGCCCTCGGTCCCGGACACCGCTGTAACGCCGTCTGATAACTTTTCTGTTTTACAGATGGACAGAACAGCCGAGGCCGGTAAAACCAAAGGTGGTGGAGTGTGCTTCATGATTAACAAGAAATGGTGTGACCCCAGGAATATCTCCATTCTGTCGCGTTCCTGCTCGCCTCATCTGGAACACCTCTCCATTATCTGCCGCCCATTCTATCTTCCCCGGGAGTTTACATCGATCATCGTTACTGCCGTCTACATTCCACCTCAAGCAGATACTAGCTTGGCTCTGTCCAAACTCCACGACGAGCTCAGCGGCAACATCAACAAACACCCTGACGCAGCATGTATTATAGCTGGGGACTTCAACAAAGCCAACCTCAGAAAAGTCATGCCAAACTTCCACCAACATATATCCTGTCCAACTAGAGGACAGAATACACTGGATCATTGCTACACCCAGTTTAAGAATGCCTACAAAGCTCGTTCACTGCCGGCTTTTGGCAAATCAGATCATGTCGCCATTTTTCTCACACCGGAATACAAACAACGGATCACTCATGAACCGCCGGTGGAGAGGGAAGTGACGCGCTGGTCCTCCCACTCTGAAGCTATGCTACAGGCGTCTCTTGATGACGTCGACTGGGACATGTTCCGGGCGAGTTCATCTGACGTCAGCGAATTCACGGATGTAGCAGTAAGCTTTATCAACACGCTAACCGAACAAGCCACTGAAACCGTGACTATAAGGACATTCTCCAATCAGAAACCGTGGGTGGACAGATCAATCCGCGATGCGGTTAACCAACGCACTGCCGCATACAACGCTGGTCGTTTGTCGGGAAACATGAGCGAGTACAAAGCTTCGTGCTACGCTCTCCGTCGGGCAGTTAGAGCTGCTAAACTCAGATACAGGGAGAGAATTGAGTCACACTTCCAGCTCAATGACTCTCGACGCATGTGGCAGGGACTGAAGACCATCTGTTCCTCTGGAAATAAATCCTCCGCAGAGGTGAGAGCAGATCCGTTACTGGCCGAAGAGCTAAACACATTCTACGGCCGCTTTGACTGTAATGGCGGCGGCGCGACTCTGCCGAGCAGCGCGTCAGAAAGCAGCAGACAGAGCAGCAATGATTATGCTATCACCTTTTCAGAGGACGACGTTCGGAGGGAACTAAAGAGAGTGAACGTAAGGAAAGCAGCAGGACCTGATGGGATTACTGGCCGCGTTCTGAGGTCCTGTGCTGATCAGCTTGCTGGTTTGTTTACTTCCATCTTTAATGAGTCCCTCGCTACCTCTGTTGTTCCCACCTCCTTTAAAAAATCTGTTATAATCCCTGTGCCTAAGAACAGTAAACCCTCTTGCCTGAATGACTACCGTCCAGTTGCCCTCACATCGACAGTCATGAAGGTTTTTGAGAGACTTTTAAAGAAACACATTTGCTCCTCCATTCCTGCTACTCTGGACCCTCTTCAGTTTGCCTATCGGCCAAATAGGTCAACTGATGATGCCATCTCCCAGGTACTGCACTCCTCTCTCACTCACATTGACAGCAAGAATGGCAACTATGTCAGGCTGCTATTCATCGACTATAGCTCAGCTTTCAACACTATAGTCCCCACCAAGCTAGCTGTCAAACTCTCAGACCTCGGCCTAAACACTTCACTCTGTGACTGGATTCAAGATTTCCTCACCGCCAGACCACAAGTGGTGAAAGTTGGCCAGTTCACCTCCAACTCCATCACCCTAAACATAGGAGCCCCACAGGAGTGTCCTGAGCCCCTTGCTATACTCTCTCTACACACACGACTGCGTGTCCTCACACAGCTCCACTTCTATCATTAAATTTGCGGATGATACTGTGGTTCTGGGCCTCGTTTCCAACAACGATGAGGCCGCATACTTGGATGAGGTGGAGAGACTCACATCATGGTGCCAGGACAACTGCCTCTCTCTGAACGTGAGCAAAACCAAAGAGCTGATTGTAGACTTCAGGAAGAGACAGCAGCAGCCCTACACTCCTCTTATGATCAGTGGGACCCCTGTGGAGAGGGTGAGCAGCTTCAAGTACCTCGGTGTAAACATCTCCGAGGACCTGACTTGGACTGCACACATTCAAACACAGGTCAAGAAAGCCAGGCAAAGACTGTACCACCTGCGACAGCTGAGGAAATTCAGGGTCTCACCAGCTATCCTGAAAACTTTCTATTCAGGGGCCATAGAAAGTGTTTTGACTCAGTGCATCTCAGTGTGGTATAATAATGCCACAAACCAGGACTGCAAAGCTCTACAGAGTCGTGCGCTTAGCTGAGCGCATCTCAGGGTCTACTCTCCCCTCTCTGCAGGACATCTACCTCAAACGCTGCAGAAGCAGAGCTGTAAAAATCATCAAAGACTCAACTCACCCCGGTAACCATCATTTCTGTTTACTGCCATCTGGCAAGCGCTTCAGGAGCATGATGGCAAAGACTGAAAGACTGCGGAGGAGTTTCTTCCCTCAGGCCATCAGGCTCCTAAACTCAGTCTCATAACATCATCACACCCACAGGACTCAATTTATTAAACTGTAAACACACCCATTATTCCCCATTATCCACACTGCTGCTATGTGTACATACCCGGTACAACCTATTTGCACATTCTCTTGCACATCCGTGTTTTTTTCATTAATATTTATTATCCACAGTATACTGTATTGCACATTTTATCTCATTGCACATCCTACACTTTATTTTATTATTTGTTCCCTTTTTCATTCTCACCTATATTTATATATATATTCTCTTGTGTTATGTTTCATTGTTTTATTGCTTATGTTATGTTTATTTTCTATTTTATCATTATTATTTTATTTTTTTTGCACTGTCCATTGAGCGGACCTGTCCCGACCTACATTTCACTACTGATTATACCCTGTATGATTGTGTATGTGACAAATAATAAAGAACCTTGAACCTTGAACCTTGAATTATGAACGAGATTTTTAGTTTATCCTTTTTCCATTTTCTCTCAGCTGCTCTGCAGGCACGTCTGAGAGAGCGTGTAGTGTCATTCAACCAGGGTTCAGACACAACTTTGGGATGTTTTTTCCTCAACGGAGCAGCAGAGTCCAATATCTCAGTACAAATACAGTCAAATAAGACAGTGAATTCTTCCACACTGAGATCACAGTCATCAAGATTGTACAACAACGAATCTTTAAAAACACTAGAAAACTGTGAGGCAGTTAAAGGGTTAATTGCCCGCACACTGCGAGCCGAAGCACAGGTGGAAATCTCCGAATTGGGAGCAACCACAGTAAATAAAACAGGCAGGTGATCTGAAATACCTGTGTCACATATTTCATTGATAGTAATACATAAACCATACGACAACACAAGGTCCAAAGTATGTCCTTTTACCTGTTAACAGTTTTTTTCAGTAGCGTTTTTAATAATTCTATAGTTAAAATTACACTTATTTTTGACAGTGCATATGTCATATATCCTTTCAAAAGTTTTACACATTGCCGTACAGGGTTTCTATAGATATGAACAAGTGAAATGTAATACCTAAACCTGTGATGAAAATACACATTATTGTATATAAATATATTTAATATATAATTTGTTTAATGTAAAAATAAAAAAAAATCATCGCTATCATAAATTATATTTTTACTTCATAATTTTTCATATCAGCCGACAATATTCCACACAAAACTCCCACATCACTGAGATTTATGATGGTGTTATTAATTATTCTGAAGCAAAAATCAGTGTTCTATCAGCTTTTACATACTTAAATCTGCATATTTGTATTTAACTTTATAGAGGCCTATTTTTATTCTTACTTTTTAAATGTTTGCATCATCTTTCATGTCAAATGATCTATAAATTGTAATAATATTCGCAATCAAATGAAATAATTTATACTGCAAAATTACAACTGCAATAAATAATTTTATGAGATTAATGTTTTAAATACATTTATGAAAATGCAAATAAGAAATGTGTGTGGGGGGGGTTGAACTAAACTACCAGTAGGTGGCGGTAAGTCACTTAATGAGCGAGTCATTGAGGCGTTCATTCAACTGAATCATTCAGTAACAAAAAACGCGAGTGTTGCTTGGAGATTACGCATGCGCTATACTTCTGCTTCGATCCTTGTTTGTGAAACAGAACAAAACAGTAAATATTGTGTCTAAAATGTAACTTAACTACTGTAACATTTGCAATCGTGAGAATATTTAGCAAAATAGCTAAACTCGTCGGTCTGTCCAATGATTGTAAACAGTCTGTCAGACTGAAGATATTTTAGAGGTAATGTGACCAAAAATATTTACGACCCATTGAATCTGAATTTAAGACTTTTTAACTTTTTTGTAAGTGGAATATTGATTGAAAGAGACTGTTTCGATATGTTTGAATTATTGAGGATCTGCACACTTCTTCAGTCATTGATTGACCACACGGCCCTTATTTAATCTGAGATGCGTAATAATCTGATAATTTTCCATCAAGCATCTGTACTCCTCTTAATGACTCGGATCGTTTTCTGGATGTTCATCCATCGTCAGATTTGTGTCTAAGGTTAATGAGATGCACCTTTGAGCTCTTTCAGAGAACTGGTTTGTCATCTATATTCTCTTCGTTAGTGATTCACTTGCACAGTTCATGCCACATTTACAAATAGAAATGTGTAGAAAATATGCTTCACGTTTTATGACAACTAGATCGACCATTTTGCATTTACCGTAATTACTTATGCGATGAGCTAATGACTTTTTTGAGGGGTGACACTATTGCATAGAGAACTATATAATACATTTTGAGCAACATGACACTGTAAAAAAAGCTGAGAAACACTGTCAGCTGACTTTATCTCCATCGAAGGTTCTGATTGGATACATTTTGACACCTAGTGTTTCCAATCAGATAGTTGTGTGCTAATTGAGCTCAAACTGTGCAGAGCAATATTGAATGCTAGTGCTTTCTAAATGAGCACATGTGTAATTTCTGAGAAATTTAGAGATTTGTGTATAGAGTTTTGCAGTAACAGTTCACCAAATCTGACTCGTGTGTTAAAGAAAACACAATAGAATCCAAATAGAAACCATCACAAAAATTCCAATGGTTACCATTAAAACACCATTAATGAATTTTCCAATAAAGCCATTACAAAAATTCATTTTTGTATTATGTTTTGGGCATTTTAAGAATAATAATTAACATTCCACCAATAGAATCCATCACATACCAGTAGACACCATTATAGTTTCCATTAAAACCAATTATAACCATTAAATACATTACATTTCTATTGTGTTTTGGGCATTTTCCCAATAAGATTTAACATCCCACCAATAGAATCCATCACATACCAGTAGACACCATTATAGTTTCCATTAAAACCAATTATAACCATTAAATCCATTACATTTCTATTGTATTTTGGGCATTTTCCCAATAAGATTTAACATCCCACCAATAGAATCCATCACATACCAGTAGACACCATTATAGTTTCCATTAAAACCAATTATAACCATTAAATCCATTACATTTCTATTGTGTTTTGGGCATTTTCCCAATAAGATTTAACATCCCACCAATAGAATCCATCACATACCAGTAGACACCATTATAGTTTCCATTAAAACCAATTATAACCATTAAATACATTACATTTATATTGTGTTTTGGGCATTTTCCCAATAAGATTTAACATCCCACCAATAGAATCCATCACATACCAGTAGACACCATTATAGTTTCCATTAAAACCAATTATAACCATTAAATCCATTACATTTCTATTGTATTTTGGGCATTTTCCCAATAAGATTTAACATCCCACCAATAGAATCCATCACATACCAGTAGACACCATTATAGTTTCCATTAAAACCAATTATAACCATTAAATCCATTACATTTCTATTGTGTTTTGGGCATTTTCCCAATAAGATTTAACATCCCACCAATAGAATCCATCACATACCAGTAGACACCATTATAGTTTCCATTAAAACCAATTATAACCATTAAATCCATTACATTTCTATTGTATTTTGGGCATTTTCCCAATAAGATTTAACATCCCATCAAAATAATCCATCACATACCAGCAGACATCATTATAGTTTCCATTAAAACCAATTATAACCATTAAATACATTACATTTCTATTGTATTTTGGGCATTTTCCCAATAAGATTTAACATCCCACCAATAGAATCCATCACATACCAGTAGACACCATTATAGTTTCCATTAAAACCAATTATAACCATTAAATACATTACATTTCTATTGTGTTTTGGGCATTTTCCCAATAAGATTTAACATCCCACCAATAGAATCCATCACATACCAGTAGACACCATTATAGTTTCCATTAAAACCAATTATAACCATTAAATCCATTACATTTCTATTGTATTTTGGGCATTTTCCCAATAAGATTTAACATCCCACCAAAATAATCCATCACATACCAGCAGACATCATTATAGTTTCCATTAAAACCAATTATAACCATTAAATACATTACATTTCTATTGTATTTTGGGCATTTTCCCAATAAGATTTAACATCCCACCAATAGAATCCATCACATACCAGTAGACACCATTATAGTTTCCATTAAAACCAATTATGACCATTAAATACATTACATTTCTATTGTATTTTGGGCATTTTCCCAATAAGATTTAACATCCCACCAATAGAATCCATCACATACCAGTAGACACCATTATAGTTTCCATTAAAACCAATTATGACCATTAAATACATTACATTTCTATTGTATTTTGGGCATTTTCCCAATAAGATTTAACATCCCACCAATAGAATCCATCACATACCAGTAGACACCATTATAGTTTCCATTAAAACCAATTATAACCATTAAATCCATTACATTTCTATTGTGTTTTGGGTCAAAAGCCTGGTTATAGTGTTTTAGCAATCAAGAAATATTGTGCGTCCTCCGGTTTACTCTCACAAGCCGACACTGATGTGGAAATAAACACTTGTTTCTTCTAACGAAATAAATGCTCGTTTTTCTAGATGTATGCATTATTTAGTTTAACAAAAATATGGTAAATATAGTTCTAAAACCAATGCAAAGTCACTTTGGATAACAGTGCGGATTAAATGCATTAATCTAAATGCATGATGTGTTGATCAAGTCAATCACAGAGGAGGGAAACTTTAAACGAGAACCCCATCAATTCAAATGTTGTCTATATGCTTAAATAGCCTTGATTTGAACCTATAATGAACTAGACTGGATCAGGGTCTGTATAAACTCAGAAGGACTGACTCTAGATTTAGAGTTGTGGTTGAAACTGAAGTGTTTTTGTACATGTTGAGCACTGAAACAGACTATCGAGGGCTCTTATATGGTACATCTGGTCCATGGCAGAGAGCCAGAAATGTGTGTATTTGCAAGATGTTACAGTAGATTTACTCATTTGTTCCTTGCATCACCTGTTTACGTGAAGCTCTTCTCGCAGCACGAAACTTGTTATTTTCTTCAGCCAATAAAAGACAAGTTCTGTTTGTTGACCCAAAACAACTGCCACAATTGGTTGTGTCCAAACGTCCCACCTCTGTGTCCCGCGGGAGAGACACTAAACTAAGGACACGTCTAAGAGATGGTCAGACTTTGGCAGAGACATTGTGAGGATCGAAGCCGGACTGTATTGAGCGAGTACTGGGTGAGTTATCTGTCAGATGTTGGTGATTATTGGTCATATTGGTAATCATTTAAAGTCACGAGATGACTTTGTATATGAACATGTTAGTTGAGTTTTTGAAGCAGAAACAGAGCTCCGTCTTCTTTAAGGTGTGTCAGCAGCTGCTCTTTTGATTGGCTAACATCACTGCGGGGAAAAAATATCAATGAATGTGAGTAACTGGTGAGTTTTTAATGTGCACAAATATGTGACCCTGGAGCACAAAACCAGTCATAAGGGTCAGTTTTGTGAAATTGAGATGTATGCATCATCTGAAAGCTGAATATGTAATATTTCCATTGATGTATGGTTTGGACAATATTTGTAAATCTGGAATCTGAGGGTGTGAAAACATCTGAATATTGAGAAATCGCCTTTAAAGTTGTTCAAATGAAGTTTTTAGCAATGCATATTACTAATCAAAAATTAAGTTTATGGTAGGAAATGTACTAAATATCTTCATGATCTTAATATCCTAATGATTTTTGTCATATAATAAAAATGTATAATTTTGACCCATACAATGTATTGTTGTCTATGTGCTACTTATGACTGCTTTTGTGCTCCAGAGACACTTATATAATATGTTACACTGAAATGTTAGGTTTACTATAGTTAATATATATAATATACTATATTGTAATATAATACAACGTTCATTCCTATGGGCGGTAACTGTGGGATTGACAAAAAGTTTGTCCAAAAGTTGGGTTTTTGAGTATAATGTTTACATATTACTATATGTGACCCTGGAGCACAAAACCAGTCATAAGGGTCAATTTTCCAAAATTGAGATGTATGCATCATCTGAAAGCTGAATAAATAATATTTCCATTGATGTATGGTTTGGACAATATTAGTAAATCTGGAATCTGAGGGTGTGAAAACATCTGAATATTGAGAAAATCATCTTTAAAGTTGTTCTTAGCAATGCATATCACTAATCAATAATTAAGTTTATGGTAGGAAATGTACAAAATATCTTCATGATCTTAATATCCTAATGATTTTTGGCTTAAAAGAAAAATCAATCATTTTGACCCATACAATATATTGTTGGCTATTACTACAAATATACCCCCAGCGACTTAAGACTGGTTTTGTGCTCCAGGGTCACATATTTCATTGAGATTTAAAATGCTGTTTGCATGCTAATATTCTCTAGACTATATAGTATCTTTAACTTGGGCATCTCGAAACAAAGCGTGCATCTTTCCAACATTGTCATTATGCAGATTTGCACTATGAAATAGCTTCTGCTTCATCTTTCAATGGAAGTTATCAGCGAATCTTGAATTACACTGTAACTCATTTATTTAAAAACAACAACAACTCGTTGAATTGAAGCATCAGTGCGGGTTAAACTCATCAGCGGCCCACAAGGTGACAGTGTTGCACTGCAGCAGCAGATCAGTGATGTGTTACATGAAACACTTCTACATGATACAAATGTTACACCACACATGAGATGAGTGCAATCAAGAGGTAATAATATTTACAGTAATTGGATTTGAGGAACCCTGGTTTGGAAATGGAAGCTGATACAATATAGCTAAATCATCACCATTATTAGAATGTAGTCAAAAGGTATATATTAGAAGATATTTAGTCAATATCAATACGTTTTTGAATCAAATGTGGCATCATTCATTGGTAACATTTACAGCGCTATCTAGATCCGCTGGCGGACGATTATTACATTTTATGTCAAATAAATGCTATTTTTGATATGTTCAATACATACAATATGCATTACATTGTTAGTTATATATGTAAATATGCATGACTGTAATGGCAGGAGAAAGCAATGTAGATGTTGTAAACGAATAAAACTTTACAAAGCTGCTATGTTTCTCTCTCCTCCATCATATTTGAAGCTTATTGCTCATCCAACTCTAACTTGGGTATTAAAATGATCTCCAAGTTTTAGTTGTAAATATGACTAGAGAGGTGCGTCCAATTCCGACCAGGAAACTCATAATTACAATAATTCAGTATAAATACCTGCTTGTGTCATTTTGACATGTTCTCCGCCTACATTGTAGTTTTTATATATTTGAGGAAAGTAGTAAATGCATGCTTGAAAAGTCATGCTTGTCGTCGCTCCATCATCTGCCGACTACAAACACAAATAAAGAGAACTACAAACATGTACACTTCTAATGAACAGGTTTGACTACTTTGGTCATTTCCATGAGTACAAATCTTAATGTTAAAGCGTGTAATGATATTCTAGGGAATCTGATCTTATAGGAACAGTTCGGACAGGAGCCTTTTCTATTCTAACATGACAGTGTCTCTGTGTATAAGACAAGGTTCAAAATTAAATAATTGATCTAGTCAGTGTAAAAGAACTTAACTGGTCTGCAGAAACCTCTGCTGTGACTTTAAATGCAGAACTTGAGCCAAAAAATCATCACCAAACACCAATGACTTGTACATACACTACACGGACAAAAGTATTGGCACCCCTTCTAATGAAAGGTTTGACTACTTTAGTGATTTCCATGAGTACAAATCTTAATGTTAAAGCATATAGTGATATTCTAGGGAATTGTGTGCTTCTGTTTTTTCTATTCTAACATGACAGTGTCTCTGTGTATAATAAGGTTAAAAATGAATTACTGATTGAGTGAGTTTGGAAGAACTTGACTGGTCTGGTGTGACTTTAAATGCAGACTTTGAGCTAAAAACTCATCACCAAATACATTAAGTATACATTATGTTTCCATCTTTGTTGCCACAGTTTTGAAAGTGGCTTTGTCTGTTCTAAAGAATAATACTTCAATAATAGTGCCAATACTTTTGTCCATATAGTGTATGTGATATACATGACACAGATGGTTATAAAGTGCTGTGGGTATTCAATTTTATCTGTTTTATTTCATCCGCCACACCTTTGTGAACTTTTATAAAGAGCAGAACGGATACAAACTAACCATTAAGCAAAATCACAAGCTTAATGACTTAAGACTCACAAATTGGCCGATCAATGTGATTCCTTATCTCCAATTGTTGAGTAGAATACATTAAATTAACTAAAACTCAGACTGTCTTTAGTTAACTTAATTTGATGTATAGCAACGTGCAACCAAGTGGGTAAAGATACATTTTTATGTACACTACATTACATTACACACTACATTCTGCTACACACTCGTGTACTTTTTCCTTCACACACACAAAAAAAGTGAACTGAGATGCAACTGATGTTTCGTCAACTTCATTTGGACAACTTTAAAGGCGATTTTCTCAATATTTCGATTTTTTTTCACACCCTAAGATTCCAGATTTTCAAATATTGTCCAATCATAACAAACCATGCATCAATGGAAAGCTTATTTATTCAATAATAGGCTAATCATTAATTTGTATAGCACTTTTAATACATAAAATGCTACTCAAAGTGCTTTACAAGCATAAGACAAATATTAAAAACAGCATCAACATAAAATAATAAAAAAATAAAGTATAAGCTATAAGGCAATACGTTAAAAACAAGTCATATACAACAATTAAAAAATAGGCACACTTCATACAATACTTTAAAAAGGTATGTTTTAACACACTTTTTAAAGATATTAATACAAGTGTACTCTCTCACTTCATTTGCATAGTGACTAAAACAGGTACCGCTTGAGATTTACTGTATAATATACTAAAAATAAAAACGGGACAAAGTCAGAGGTAATGTGATGTAATGAATGATGATGATCAAATAAACTAGCCCTTAAATACATGAATGTTTCGCCAATCATGATATTCGTGTCTTTAGAGACCCATATACATATCCAGCACTGGCGAATCTCTAACTGCTGCAATAGCAAAATACAAATATCTTGATCACTGGCTGCTTCTTCACCACATCCACCATCGAATGACAGTGACATTTATGTTTCACTGCGTACAGTAATCGCTCTGCAGTAAAGCCATTCAAACCAGTTACATTTTTGCTGATGATATTGTTTTGTTTTATGCGTGCGGTAATTTTGAGTGAAACATCACGTCGTCATTGTGTATCAAACAGTGCCCCCTCAAGGAATAAATCATCAGATATTTAGAAATATAGCTGCCAGGAAAATATATTTACACATCAACATACCTCGTGTCTCTAGCGCACTTAAAAAAAAGTCAGAAAAAAAGTTTTTTTTTTTTATCAGAAAACAGGAATTATTTTATACACATATTGTTTTTCTTGTTATATTGTTTATAATGCATATATTGAGGAATAGCCTCATATATAATTGCTGTCTGACTTTAAAAACTGAAGGAGGGAGAAGGTAGTGAATGAGACATGAGGTAGATATGCATTTAAGGGCTCTAGATGAGGTAAAAGTTTGTGAACAAACTAGAAAGCTTATAGACTAAAAGTTTAAAATAGTGTAACAATCTCTGGGAGTTCCAGAGATCCAAGATTTTGTAACATAAGTGTAATTTTTTTGTGTAACATGACAACATTTTAAACATATTTTTACGCTACAGTTTTTGGGGATTCGTTGTATTTTGTATTTGAAGTGGCAGATTTAGTAATGTTTGTATAGGCCTATGACGGGGCTTATTAAACTAATGCAAAATTCACTTTAAAGATGTACGTTTACAGTAGGCTATAATTCACAGTGAAAACATTAGAATAGTATACATTGCTGCATCTACTGGAAATACAACACTTTTAGGATTTATTTAGAAGATCGAACAGTACTGTATGCTAATACATTTTTGTGCAGGAATACCAGATGTAATTATTCTTGATGTTTAATTGTGTTTAATTTATAAAGTGACTTAGGCAGCACCTATATTTTTATAGTTTCACTGGAAACAATTTAAAGTAAGGTTAATTGTCAATGACTAACACTAACAAAAATAATAAATACTGTTACAAATGTATTCTTCATTGTTAGTTCAAGTTAGTTTATATTCACCAATGTGAGGCAAAGGGCACTGGGTAAAATATTGCCTAGGGCAGCAAATTGACCAGGGCCGGCCCTAAGATAAGGAGCCCAATTCAATCCTCTCCCGCTCAGATTTTTTACCCACAATAAGGTTAAATTTGATCTTTGGTCGATTTTTTTAAATTTGCATTCATTTATTTAACAATCCTAGACAGACAGTTAGACAATCTTTCTATTACAACAGTGTCCCAGGGCTCAACTGAAATATATTATTGTATGTCATCAGCATAAAGATGGTAATTCATGTCGTATTTCTGAATTATGCTACTCAAAGGAAGCATATATAATGAAAACAAAACTGATCCAAGGACGGAACCTTGTGGAACACCATATAAAATGTCATGATTCTTATTCCTATATTTACTGAAAATGTCCTTTCTGTAATATATGTTTTGAACCAATTTAAAACTTGAAAAATTTCGCTTTCAGATGATGTATACATTTCAAATTAAACTGACCCTTATGGATTGGTTTTAGGGTTCAGGGTCACAAAGGTCAAACAAATCTGAAATCATCATGTCATGACCGATTTAACATGATTTTATGAGGTTTTCAGAAACAAACTCTTGAAAGCATATAGTTGGATATTGCTTGGTCGTACTTCATTCTGGTGCTGAAGTATCTCGAGTAGATCTGGAGTTCGTGTTGATAACAGTTATTCTCATCCGCAGCTCATCATGTCAAACACCTCGGATCTGAGCCTAAACTCCAGCGTCTCCGGGTGGCGCCGTCCGCTCTGGTACCAGTATGAAGTGTGTGCAGACGCTCCTCATTGGTTCATCTTCTACTTTGGAGTGAAAGTATTGAACCTGGTGGCTGGATTCCCAATGAACACTCTCGTGTTGTGGAAGATTCTGAAGAAGAAGAGCGAAGGCTCGACGTCAGACGTCTTCATTTTTAACCTTTCCATCCTGGACGCCTATTTTGGCCTCATGACTCCGGTGGATATGGCCAACCGGCTGTACTTCAATGATCCGTCCGTCTGGTACTCCCAGCGTTTCGCCTACGGACTCAAAGACGTGACTCCGTTGTTTCTCACCTGTATTTGTCTGGACAGGTACGTCGCCGTGGTCCATCCCATCCTCTTCACCGGGATCCGTGACACTCGCATCCGGATCGGCGTCTCGGTGCTGGTTTGGGGACTCATTCTGGCCTACTCCCTGACCAAATGCATCTTAGGAGTCATGAGCGTGAATGAGGTCTTCAGTGGAGTCATCCTCTCGGCCTTCTTCATCATGGTGTTCTGCAACCTCTCCATCATCTGGGTCCTCAGGAAGAGCGTCGCAGGGAAAGAAGTCATGAACCCGGTGAAGAAGAGGGCCTTTAAAATGGTGGTTATCATCCTTGGCATCATCGTGGTGAACTATCTGCCTCCCGTGGCTCTGTTGCCGTTTGCATCTACCTTCTCGTTCATGAAGCTGCATTGTAAGGTTCTTCTTGGCGTCTTCTCCATGATGGACCTGAGCTGCACCATCGAGCCTTTGCTCTACATCTCTAAGATGGATCGATCCATGTTCTGTCAATGCCTGCGGAGTCCTTTCAAGAAACCCATCACCGTGAGCGTCTGAAGTGAAAACTGATTTAATGTTTGTGATTGTTGTCAGTGTATCTACTGGTGCTGTTGTGATTGATCACCGAAAGAGGGAAACACACAATGTTAAATGCATAGAAGTAAACATTTTGACAGTAAAATAGACTCATCAACCAAATAAAGAAGAGAAAACACCTTCCAAATGCATAGCTACTGATGTCAAAAGTTGTGTGTCCATCAAACTCTACAGAATTTTGGCACCAATTCATCCTACCACAGTAAGATATAGGGGTAAATAGGGGTTTGTAGGGGTAAAAGTCAAATTAGACATGACCATGCTATGATGCTCTTATCCTCAATAACCATGAACAACACACTCAATGATATCTATAACATTCACTCACTCTTTCTGCTGCATGGGAACAAATCAATTTGGTTAAAGTCATGTAAATAATGGTTAATCTCACTGGGCCTGTTCAGGGTCTACTTATTACAATATTAATATATTTTAGCACCGTGTTGCATGATGCTGTGTTTATGCTCTTATTCGGAATGCTGATTTGATCAAACCCAGTAGAGAAGCACTGATTTAACGAGGCGCTCGTCATCAGCATGTTGACTTTATGAAGCCGTGGCGGTTGTTGTGTTTTCTGTGTTTCCCCAGACGTCTCATGTTTGCTCGTTTGACTCCTAGCGACTCTTTTCTGATTGATCTTCAGACTCTGGGAAGACCAGGCTACAGCAAACTTCACTTCATCTTCTCCTCACTGTTGTGTTTCTGTCAGATAACCCGAGTCTCTCAATTCTCACAGATTAGATACCAGCTTTCCAGATACGTAATTAAGAACATTAACAAGTCACTAATTAAGACGTTAATTAAAATGCCAGGAGATTAATTAAGAGCGGACTGAGGTGACGCAGATGTTCCGAGCTTGTAATTGTGTAACTAGAAGATGCTACGAGATTAATTAACATGAAAAACATTTACAGTGTAAGCTTGTGTTGTCGTTGATCTCAGGCTACTAGAGATGGTTTAATAACCCGAGCATAAACAACAAGAAATATGAACAGTTGATGTATTTTTGATGCATAAAGGAATTTCAAAAATGATATGCTTGCTTGTTTGTGTTCACTTATTCTTCCATTTTTAATTATACCAGCCACATGTAAACCCTCTGAAATATCACAATATTTATCTTCAGTGAAAACTGTAAAGCACACATATTTGATATGAAAAAACTTAAAACATTGCTAAAACTCCACAGCTTTACATGACACGAACATTAAACACTTAAATGAGCACATGAGTCAAATATCAATGCCGTTGGCTTAGAAAATGGACATGAAAGGAAAAGTGTAAAATGCATAAATGTTGCATTCAGTAGGTTCGTCTTCATTAAGGGAAACATCGAAAGCTTTACTAAACTCCCGTGCATTAAAACCACTGAATGAGCGAGATGCACTTCAAGGCAAATTCACACACATACAGTGATGCAGCATCTGATGAAACTCCGGTACAGGTTTATATGTGGACTCAAACACTGAACGACTGCATCATAGACCGAACAAGACAAACTGACATTCAATGTATGTGTGTGAGGATATACAAGTGGACAGAGCAGTCACTGGATCAGCACCAGTATAAAAACACAATGGGATTCAAACTGGGGTAAGTTTTGGTTGCGCTCACCAGTATATCGATGGAAATTAAACAATGTTTTGGTATATGAAATATGTATCGCTCTATGTCTAGTTATGAGGGCTGTGTCTGTGGCAGAGAGCCAGAAATGTGTATTTGCAAGATGTTACGGTGGAGTTGTTTCTTGCATCACTTGTTTACATGAAGCTCTTCGTTGCATCACGAAATCTGTTCGTCCCCTTTCATCGAGACTTTATCGCCAAGATTTCCACCAGACCCTCCTCTCCATCCAATCACAGACGAGATTCTCTTGTTGACCCGAAAGAACCGCAACAATTGGTTGCACCCAAAACATCCCACCTCTGTCCCCTGCGGGAAGAGCTTTTCTCGGAGCGCCCCAAGAGAGAGACGCCAAACTAAGTTGGGTTCTGGTCAGAGAAACTGGAACTATGGAGCAGACGCCTACGTATTGAACAAGCCATATTTAACCTCTTCAAATCATTGTTTGTTACGTGTCATAAGTTCAGGAGATATAACAGTTGCGTGATCATTATAAACGACGTCCGCAGTTGATTTCATCATCATGGAAAACACCTCGGCTTTGAGCCTGAACTCCAGCGTCTCCGGGTGGCAACGTTTACCTTGGTACCAGTTCGAGGCGTGTGCAGAGGCTCCTCACTGGTTTCTATTGTACTTTGGAGTGAAAGTATTGAACCTTGTTGCAGGCGTTCCCCTGAACGCTCTCGTGTTGTGGAAGATTCTGAAGAAGAAGAGCGAAGGCTCGACGTCAGACGTCTTCATTTTTAACCTTTCCATCCTGGACGCCTATTTTGGCCTCATGACGCCGGTGGATCTTTCCAACCGGCTGTACTACAACGATCCATCTGCTTGGTACTCGGTGCGTTTCGCCTACGGACTCAAAGACGTGACTCCGTTGTTTCTCACCTGTATTTGTCTGGACAGGTACGTCGCCGTGGTCCATCCCATCCTCTTCACCGGGATCCGTGACACTCGCATCCGGATCGGCGTCTCGGTGCTGGTTTGGGGACTCATCCTGGCCTACTCCCTGACCAAATGCTTCTTAGGAGTCATGAGCATGAATGAGGTCTTCAGTGGAGTCATCCTCTCGGCCTTCTTCATCATGGTGTTCTGCAACCTCTCCATCATCTGGGTCCTCAGAAAGAGCGTCGCAGGGAAAGAAGTCATGAACCCGGTGAAGAAGAGGGCTTTTAAAATGGTGGTTATCGTCCTTGGCATCATCGTGGGCAGCTATCTGCCTTCCGTGGCTCTGATGCCGTTTGCTTCCACATACTCTTTCAAGACGTTCCGCTGTAAGATCAGCCTCTGCGTCTTCTCCATCATGGACCTGAGCTGCACCATGGAGCCTTTGCTCTACATTTCTAAGATGGAGCTATCCGCGTTCTGTAAATGCCTGCAGAGTCCTTCCAAGAAACCCATCACCGTGAGCGTCTGAAGTGTGTGTGACTTGAGACTCTTGGACTGTCTGTGTCTCGGTCTAATCCAGGGATCTCCAGCTCTGCTCCTGGAGAGCTACTGTCCTGCTGCCTGTAATTATCTAGTAACCCTTGATTAGCCGGGTTGGAGCTGAAATCGGCAGGAGCAGAGTTGGAGATCCAGTGGTTCCCAACTGGTAGTTTGTGACCCAAACATGGGTCTTAGGTCTGTTGTGATGGGGCATCAAAAGCACTGTCAAATAATACAATAAAATAGCTATATTTAATCATTATGACAGCAAGAAATGAAGGAGAAGACACTTCCCATGTTCTTGTTGATGTCATCAAACACCATGAATTAAACTACAAAAACATTAAAGAAAATACAGGCCAGATACAACATTAAATTAGGGTGACCATACCTTATTTTTTTCACGGACATGTCCTCCTTTTGGACCTAAAAAAATTTGATTTCTAAATCGCCCCAAAATGTTCGGGATTCTGTTTTACAGTCGACCGTTTCTAACCATCACCGCCTGCTCCCGCATTTGGGTTGCCAAATCCGCATGTTTTTCACGGACATTGGCCTGATTTTTAAACTGTTGCATCAGGTTGATATTCTCCCGTGAGTTGAAGGTTTGAACTAATGCATAAATTACATTGAATTAAAATGCTTTTATTGAAAGATTTTGCATTCTACCTGTGATAAAACTTTGGATAGATGTTAAGTTTTGTGAATGATGGTCACGGGTAGGATCTTTAACCCCCCTCAAAAACAATAACCCCCCAGTCTCTATCCTGCCCTCACTGTTCTCTCTATGAAAACTAAAATATGGTCAGTCTAATCAAATACACTCATAAACATCACCGGATAAAGATGGTTTGAGCAAACACACTTTGTTTTTTATATGAGTTACTGTGGAGAGCTTGCAACGCAATCGAACCATTTAAAGAGACAGTACACCCAAAAATGAAAATTCTGTCATCATTTACTCAGCCTCAAGTCGATCCAAACCTGTATGAATGTCTTTGTTCTGCTGAACACAACGGAAGATATTCTGAAGAATGTTTGTAATCAGGCTGTTTTGGGGCACATTGACTTCCATAGTAGGAGAAAAAATACTGTGGAAGTCAATAGTGCCCCAGAATTGTTATTTTTGGGTGAACTGTCCCGTTAAGTCCATGTTCATAATTCTGTATCTCGCTGTCGTGTTTCATATTTACATATTTCAATGTTCGCTTTTCTTACTGTTGTAAATCCCTGCATTGCGCTGATGTAAAATCTTGACTCTTATTTGATTATCTGATTTAACGAGGCGCTCGTCATCAGCATGTTGACTTGTTGAAACCGTGCCGGTTGTTGTGTTTTCTGTGTGTCGTGTTTCCCCAGACGTCTCCTAACGACTCTTTTCTAATTGATCTTCAGACTCTGTGAAGATCAGACTACAGCGAACGGATCTGAATTTCACTTTCTTCTCCTCACTGTTGTGTTTGTGTCAGATAACCTGCTTCTATCGATTCTCAGCTTTCCAGATGCGTAATTAAGAACATTAACGAGTCACTAATTAACGCATTAATTAAAATGCCAGGGGATTAATTAAGAGCGGACTGAGGTGACGCAGATGTTCTGAGCTTCTAATTGTGTAACTAGAAATGCTACGAGATTAATTAACATGAAAAACATTTACAGCGTAAGCTTGTGTTGTCATTGATCCCGGACTGCTATGGTCACATAAGGACATGAAATATGAATATTAGCTAATATGTGATACATAAAGGAACTCTATAATTAACATACATGTCTGTGTTCCCTTCTGATCTGTGTGCAAATACTGTAAAATATCAAAACATGAAGACATTTATCTTCATTTGAACAGTCTAAACCGTGTAAAGCACACCAGCTAACCCTAACTCTATAAACAAGTACATGACAAAATCATTAAATCATTCCCAAACAGCCTTATATTAAAAGAGCTCAAAAAGTACGTAAACGAGCCTCGGAAACGAGCGCCGTTTGTCCGTATGCGTTCTTGACTGCACTTGTGAAACGCCATCAGTCGTTAAGAGCAGTTCAAATGTGTTCTAGCTCCACCCCTTTTATGCATCAAAAGCATAGACTGTAAAAAACATGGACGTAGTGTTCGTGACGTCACCCGTCACACAAAGTGGGCGGAGCCAGCCGTTGCCATCTTGGCAGCGCGTCACTCCCGGAAAATCAAAAGTGGGCAAAAAGGCGGGATGTGGGTGGAGCTGGTTGCTGAAACCACACCCATCAAGCACGACAGTGGTGACAGCAGCGGCAATCCACCTGTCACTCAAGTGGCCACGCCCTTAATTATGCAAAACTTTAAATATATTTTTACATTTTTATAAAAAAAATGCACCCCCCTCAGTTTTCACGAAGGTCAAAATTAGCTATATAAACCAAAACCACTTTTTTTTTACCAGGCTGTAAACATACTTTTCTGCTGTAAAGTTGGGCATTTTAACATGGGTGGGGGGTGGGGGGGTCTATGGGACTGACTCCCTTTTGGAGCCCGGAAATGTAGTTTTGAGAGTAGTACGATTTCACCTTTTGTTATTGTATAGTGTAGCTGTGCATAAACAACATCTGAAGTTACGAAGCTCGAAGATCAGTGCAAAGGGAGCAATTGTCTTTCACAGAATTAGCATAGCATCGTAAGGGACTACAACTAAATAAGTCTGGGTTAGTGACATCATAAACCCAGATAAACCCCGCCCCCGGGAACATGCAACAAAGGGGGCGGGGCCATGCTGCGCTCTGAGAAGAGGAAGAAACTAGGCATGTATGTAAAAAGCCCAACAACGAACTGTTCAATTTATACATTTATTTACTTAATATACTTATACTTAAGCGTTAAACATAGACATGCATGCGGTCGCCATACTGTAATAAAGCTTTAATCATGATAAAACCGTATATTAAACGCTAAAATATACAGTAGCGTAATAACAGCTTATCTAAAAGTATGAGACAACCACAAACGATCCTCTTCACTAATATCCTCTGCGTCTCAATCGGGCTCAAACTGATATGCTATACAGACGTTGTTTACAATACAACTGGAGCACAGGCCGCGGAGGTTTTTTTTTTTAGACGCGCACTTGAGGCGGTTTAGCCAATCACAACACACCAGGCTAGCTAACCAATCAGAGCCCATCGTGTATATCTAAGGGAGGGGCTTCATAAATGCAGGAAATGATCAGCGCGTTTATCAGAAAAGGGATTGAGTGACTATAGAGTTTTTTAACAAACGAAGCATTAAACGTGGTGTAAGTGATTTCTGGTAGCCATTTGGAATCACCAAAACAAACACACCCCTATTTTGATAGCTCCGCCCCACATTCCCTCTTTTGTTTTTTATCCGTCATCTCTATCTCTGCTCTGATTGGCTAATGTCCGTCATGTTCACTGAGCATTGTCTCCTCTGCATGAGTAGACACGCCCCTTACTGCTGATTGGCTACAAGTTTGTTTTGGTACTAGGCCCCACCTTTAGCAACATTCAACCACCTCTTTAAACCTCTTAATCTGTGGTTTCTTTATAAAGATCACCTGCTTCGGGAGATCAGTGTTCATGAAGTCAGTCCTTCTGAGATTTACCGCTGGCTCTGACGTCTCCGAAGTGGTTAAACATAAGATATAACTTGCTTTAGGTATATTTAACAGGCAATTGTTGGTGTTATTAATCTATAATTTGTTCCGGGTCATATCATAACTTTATACTTTACTGACTTTACAGCATACTTTGGACTGAACTGTTTGTTTTTGTCTTGATGAGCCTCTTTTTTAATGTCTATTATTGTTCATTAAAACTAACATTTAATAAAAAGAGGCCGATATATATCACTTTTATTTATATATATATATGAATAAAAATGGAAGTACACACTGTAAAGCCATATCTGGGACGTTTGTGTGCATTGGGAATAATAATGTCAAGGTAATATTAATTTTGCATACAGCACGCAGTGAAAATGACGGTGGACAAATTAATAAAGCATAGTGTAGTTTGAAATCAAGAGTTTATTTATTAATTGGCACTTCGGTTACAAATACACACATCACAGCAGGATCCAACATAATGTTATTAAATGTATATTAGAAGCTCTGTTCGGTAAAATAAAGTATTATGTTTACTAATAATATAAAAGATACAATTGTATTGTTTAATTACTTTCTTTGATAAATTATCTCTATTAGAAATAACTCTTAAAGTCTGACAGCAAACTATGAAGACTGAGAATTAGTATTTCTGTCTTGTCTTCAAGTATGAATATCTACAAATTGACTTATTTTGTCTGAAAATATTATCCAAATTGTGTTATTTTTTGCTTTAAATGTTTAAAAATATCTTCCAATGGGGTAAGAAAAATAATCTTAATTCAAAGGCTAAACAAGATTATTGTTTTACCACATTGGCAGATTTTTTACTTTGGATAATAACAAAATTTTGATAATTCTTTCATAAATCAAGACATAATATGTTGAGTTACTTTACTTGTCAAGTAAAACGCACCAGAATTTGTAGATATTATACTAGAAAGCAAGATAAAAGTCCCGTTTCGAATATATCGGCTGGTGCCGATATAAAAAAAAAAGGTCAAATATCGGCCGATATATCGGTCAACCATTTATTTCTGCTATTAATATAAACATTGCTGATTATATCGGCAGAAAGCGGTTAGAGTTAGGGTTGCAAAGGGGGGGAATATTTCTGGTCCGAGTCCAAAAAGTTTCCAAAATGACTGGAATGCTTCAGAAATTGGACGTTTACCACATTTTTGCAACCCTAGTTAGCGTCGTGTAACTCTGCCACAGATCTCGTGGAGACTCTCCCGGCTGGCCGGCGGCCCGCTGACGGACGTCACGTAACCCGGATAGCGGTCGAAGAACTCCGGCGCCGGACAGCTGAGGCTCATCTCCGCTTCATCAGCCGAAGAGATGAGCGGAATCAGCTTAGCATGAGCGTAATCGATCTCAAAGCCCTCGAAAATAAGCCCCACCCCCCATGCACCAAGCCCCGCCTCCAGAAGCCGGGACACCTTTCGGGAGGCCAGCACCAGCCGCTGATAGTCGGGCTCTTCTAGCCGGAAGATGTCACTGGAGAGGGGCTTCCGCGGGACTAGGACGGTCAGTCCGGGTGTGTTTGGGTACGGCGTGAGGAAGGCCACATGCTCTTCATCTTCCCAAACTCTCCACTGCTTCTCTTCTCCGCGCACGATGCGTGGGAATAGTCCGGCATCGGACGGATCGCCGAGGAAGGTGTAGTTAGGCGTGGCGTTCGGGTTCGCCTGGATTCGGCTCCTGATGGCTTCCAGATCTGCATCGGTCCAGCGTGGCCCGCTCTTGGAGCTGACGTATCCGGGATCGCATGCCTGGAAGTCCTCCTGCGCCGCGAGGTGAGGCTTCCACTCCGAATGCAGGCCGTGGAGCGGCACCACGTGGAGCTCGGCTCCGGCCCGTTTGTGCGGGGTATGGACCAGAGCGCAGCGCTGCACCGCCAGACTCTCACACAGCAGGTGCGACACTGATCTCGCGCCCAGGAGCAGATGCAGAAATGCATCCTCAGGTAAGTGAAAGAGGCTGGCGGTGCTATTGAAGCTCTTGTGGCTGACGACAGCGACCCCTGGAGTCCACGGGGAGGAGTGCAGATACGCCGACAGCTCCGGCGTCTCCCAGATCACAGTCCGGTCCGGGAGCCCAGACACCGACGATGACATTCTGGGAGTGAAAGGAAGGATATTAAACCTCTTAACTACCACTCGTCCCTTCAGAGGTACACTTAAGTCTACTTCAGTGTATTACAAATAAATCATGACAAACTATATGGAGCACAAAACCAGTCATACGGGTCAATTTTGTGAAACTGAGACTTATGCATCAGCTGATTAAATGAGATTTCCATTGATGTATGATAGGAGAATATTTGAAAATCTGGAATATGAGGGTGCAAAGAAATCTAAATATTGAGAAAAACACCTTTAAAGTTGTTCTTAGCAGTGCATATTACTAATCAATAATTAAGTTTTGATATATTTACAATACATAATATCTTCATGCAACATGATCTTAATGTCCTAATGATTTTTGGCATTACAGAAAAATGTATAATTATGACCCATACAGTGTATTGTTGGCTATTGCTACACATGTTGATATATAGCGGCTGATGAACCAGAAGTCTTCAGGTTATTCTTGAAATGTCTTATTTTTGGCATCTACAGGATAAAGACAGATTTGAAACAACATAATTATTGCAGAAAGTGAGAGAGTATGATTTTAATACACTAGTGTTCAAACATTTGGGGTCGGTAATGTTTATAATAGTCTTTAAAAGAAGTCTGCTCGGAATTTATCTGTTCGGAAATACAGTAAACATTTTGAAATATTTAAAATAAGTGTGAATATGTGTAATTTATTTGTGCGATCAAAGAGGTATTTTCAACATCATAACTCAGTGTCACGTGATTTTCAGAAATCATAATAATATGCTGATTTGCAGCTCAAGAAAATTTCTGATTATTATATAGTTTATGTTGAATAAACTGTGATACTTAAAAGTAAAAAAATGGATATAAAAGGAAACAAATGAATACTTGTATCCTTCAAGAACTCTTTAAAGTGATCAAAAGTGACCGTTATAATGTAACAAAAGACAAGACGCGGTTCTTTTGAACGTTCCATTAATCAAAGAACCCTGGAAAGTCAAATGTATCAGTTACCACAAGCATTGCGTCATAACAGCGTGACGTAGAACACACAGTCCAGTGTTTATTCCTGTAACGTTACCTTCCTAAAACACCTCCGAGTATGAGAGAACACAGAACCCGCCGCGGACTGATGCTCATCACACCTGCAGTCGCTCCAGAGCAATATCACATCCCATAATCAACCCCGAGCCCGCTGCACTTCCGCGTGACGCGCTTCTGATGTAGCGATGCTTGATTCGAATCTTTAATGTGACTCGTTCAGTCGCGCATGCGCACCATCCTATAGGTGCAGTACTGGAATTCTTCTTCTTTCAGTGTAATGGCGGATCGCAAACCAGCATGTATAGGTGCATGCCGTCACTTACGGAATAGGATTGTATATACATTATTTAAAAAAAATACATACATATATATTTATTTATCTCCCTTTCTTTTTATTTATTTATACCCTACCTATATTTTCAGATCTAATAGAGTATTTCTTAGAAAAACAATCCCTCATTCCTTCCTTAAATCCCTTCCAAATTCCTAATCCACGTTTTAACCCATACAATGATCCTTTACACTATATTTATTACACCATAATGACATGCTCAACACCATCACATTGATCAAAAACGCAAACGTTGACTTTAATCCTGTGTGTCCAAGTCACCGTGATTGATTTTTGTATGTTATAATAGTCTCTGTTTATTATCTGCGACCTCTTCTATTCATTATAATCCCAAAATAATGCCAACAATTTCAGCGGTGGATACAGATACTCCATTAATAATTATTTTTCTTATTTCATCATTAAACTCTGGTTTAATATATCCCACCCTTTTCCATATAGCCATAATCTGCTTAAAGTGATGATACCAACATTCATAAAAATGTAATTTATCATAATATTAAACAGGATCGGGCTGATAACACGACCTTAGCATATGATAACTGTTTGGCGTGATGACAGCGCTTGTAGTCCAATTTAGCAACTTGCTAGCAACCGTAGTTTTTTAAGAAGCGTAGCGGTTTAATTAAATCATGAGTGTGTGTTTTATGTCGTAGAATAAAAGGTGAAAGTATTGTGAGCCACGGACCTTATTTATTAAGGGATTTAACCAAAATCCTATTCAGAAAACCTGGAACCAGAAGTGCTACAATGCTAACTCGCTGCCGGGTTCCGCCTACAAAGTGACATCATAGTTCCACCGCGCTTATGAGGCTGTCACGTGATGAACGAACGACTCACAGTAAACACTACTATTAATAGTTTTGTGTTGTTTGGAGTGTAATCAACGTTTGTTAAGTAGTAGATGTGTTAGGGAAAGTAACACGTGACATTTGAATGATGTTGTGCTGAACAGAACGAAATGACTCGGGGAAAAGATTCGTTCATTTTGCTGAACGACTCAGAGTCGGTTAAATGATCCGAACTCCCCGTCACTTGTCTGATGAAGCCGGAAGCGGAAGTGCGCTGAGTTCAGTCTCGAGCAGCAGATGGCGCCAATGCTCAGATATTAAAGTCTATATTAATTAATAATTTTGCTTCCAGTGTAAAGAAGAATCAGTGATAAAGCGAGTGTTGTTTAAACAGCTGGACATGACAGTAAAACAATAATTAAACAGCTTAATTCAGTCTCTGAAATAGTTTCATATTTTGCATGTGTGAGTTATGGTTATAGTTATTAACAGTGAGTGCTGTTAGACTGAACCGGTTTGATCCATCACTCAGTCTTTCTGATGACATGTGCTTTATTGGCTTGACTGATGTTACAATCATAATCAGAGCACTTATTAATTATCTTTATATGAATAAAAAATACAGACATGGCTTCATATACAGAGTAAGTCTGCTTGTATTAAAATATGTCACTTTAACATTATTTTGTCTCAGATCTGTATTTTTGTGGGCAGTCATGGCCTAGTGGATAGAGCGTTGGGCTTGTAACCCGAGGTTGTGGGTTCGAATCTCGGCTCCGGCAGACATCCCACCAATAGAAGTTAACATCCCACCAATAGAATCCATCACATACCAGTAGACACCATTATAGTTTCCATTAAAACCAATTATAACCATTAAATCCATTACATTTCTATTGTATTTTGGGCATTTTCCCAATAAGATTTAACATCCCATCAAAATAATCCATCACATACCAGCAGACATCATTATAGTTTCCATTAAAACCAATTATAACCATTAAATACATTACATTTCTATTGTATTTTGGGCATTTTCCCAATAAGATTTAACATCCCACCAATAGAATCCATCACATACCAGTAGACACCATTATAGTTTCCATTAAAACCAATTATGACCATTAAATACATTACATTTCTATTGTGTTTTGGGCATTTTCCCAATAAGATTTAACATCCCACCAATAGAATCCATCACATACCAGTAGACACCATTATAGTTTCCATTAAAACCAATTATAACCATTAAATCCATTACATTTCTATTGTATTTTGGGCATTTTCCCAATAAGATTTAACATCCCACCAAAATAATCCATCACATACCAGCAGACATCATTATAGTTTCCATTAAAACCAATTATAACCATTAAATACATTACATTTCTATTGTATTTTGGGCATTTTCCCAATAAGATTTAACATCCCACCAATAGAATCCATCACATACCAGTAGACACCATTATAGTTTCCATTAAAACCAATTATGACCATTAAATACATTACATTTCTATTGTATTTTGGGCATTTTCCCAATAAGATTTAACATCCCACCAATAGAATCCATCACATACCAGTAGACACCATTATAGTTTCCATTAAAACCAATTATGACCATTAAATACATTACATTTCTATTGTATTTTGGGCATTTTCCCAATAAGATTTAACATCCCACCAATAGAATCCATCACATACCAGTAGACACCATTATAGTTTCCATTAAAACCAATTATAACCATTAAATCCATTACATTTCTATTGTGTTTTGGGTCAAAAGCCTGGTTATAGTGTTTTAGCAATCAAGAAATATTGTGCGTCCTCCGGTTTACTCTCACAAGCCGACACTGATGTGGAAATAAACACTTGTTTCTTCTAACGAAATAAATGCTCGTTTTTCTAGATGTATGCATTATTTAGTTTAACAAAAATATGGTAAATATAGTTCTAAAACCAATGCAAAGTCACTTTGGATAACAGTGCGGATTAAATGCATTAATCTAAATGCATGATGTGTTGATCAAGTCAATCACAGAGGAGGGAAACTTTAAACGAGAACCCCATCAATTCAAATGTTGTCTATATGCTTAAATAGCCTTGATTTGAACCTATAATGAACTAGACTGGATCAGGGTCTGTATAAACTCAGAAGGACTGACTCTAGATTTAGAGTTGTGGTTGAAACTGAAGTGTTTTTGTACATGTTGAGCACTGAAACAGACTATCGAGGGCTCTTATATGGTACATCTGGTCCATGGCAGAGAGCCAGAAATGTGTGTATTTGCAAGATGTTACAGTAGATTTACTCATTTGTTCCTTGCATCACCTGTTTACGTGAAGCTCTTCTCGCAGCACGAAACTTGTTATTTTCTTCAGCCAATAAAAGACAAGTTCTGTTTGTTGACCCAAAACAACTGCCACAATTGGTTGTGTCCAAACGTCCCACCTCTGTGTCCCGCGGGAGAGACACTAAACTAAGGACACGTCTAAGAGATGGTCAGACTTTGGCAGAGACATTGTGAGGATCGAAGCCGGACTGTATTGAGCGAGTACTGGGTGAGTTATCTGTCAGATGTTGGTGATTATTGGTCATATTGGTAATCATTTAAAGTCACGAGATGACTTTGTATATGAACATGTTAGTTGAGTTTTTGAAGCAGAAACAGAGCTCCGTCTTCTTTAAGGTGTGTCAGCAGCTGCTCTTTTGATTGGCTAACATCACTGCGGGGAAAAAATATCAATGAATGTGAGTAACTGGTGAGTTTTTAATGTGCACAAATATGTGACCCTGGAGCACAAAACCAGTCATAAGGGTCAGTTTTGTGAAATTGAGATGTATGCATCATCTGAAAGCTGAATATGTAATATTTCCATTGATGTATGGTTTGGACAATATTTGTAAATCTGGAATCTGAGGGTGTGAAAACATCTGAATATTGAGAAATCGCCTTTAAAGTTGTTCAAATGAAGTTTTTAGCAATGCATATTACTAATCAAAAATTAAGTTTATGGTAGGAAATGTACTAAATATCTTCATGATCTTAATATCCTAATGATTTTTGTCATATAATAAAAATGTATAATTTTGACCCATACAATGTATTGTTGTCTATGTGCTACTTATGACTGCTTTTGTGCTCCAGAGACACTTATATAATATGTTACACTGAAATGTTAGGTTTACTATAGTTAATATATATAATATACTATATTGTAATATAATACAACGTTCATTCCTATGGGCGGTAACTGTGGGATTGACAAAAAGTTTGTCCAAAAGTTGGGTTTTTGAGTATAATGTTTACATATTACCATATGTGACCCTGGAGCACAAAACCAGTCATAAGGGTCAATTTTCCAAAATTGAGATGTATGCATCATCTGAAAGCTGAATATATAATATTTCCATTGATGTATGGTTTGGACAATATTAGTAAATCTGGAATCTGAGGGTGTGAAAACATCTGAATATTGAGAAAATCATCTTTAAAGTTGTTCTTAGCAATGCATATCACTAATCAATAATTAAGTTTATGGTAGGAAATGTACAAAATATCTTCATGATCTTAATATCCTAATGATTTTTGGCTTAAAAGAAAAATCAATCATTTTGACCCATACAATATATTGTTGGCTATTACTACAAATATACCCCCAGCGACTTAAGACTGGTTTTGTGCTCCAGGGTCACATATTTCATTGAGATTTAAAATGCTGTTTGCATGCTAATATTCTCTAGACTATATAGTATCTTTAACTTGGGCATCTCGAAACAAAGCGTGCATCTTTCCAACATTGTCATTATGCAGATTTGCACTATGAAATAGCTTCTGCTTCATCTTTCAATGGAAGTTATCAGTGAATCTTGAATTACACTGTAACTCATTTATTTAAAAACAACATCAACTGGTTGAATTGAAGCATCAGTGCGGGTTAAACTCATCAGCGGCCCACAAGGTGACAGTGTTGCACTGCAGCAGCAGATCAGTGATGTGTTACATGAAACACTTCTACATGATACAAATGTTACACCACACATGAGATGAGTGCAATCAAGAGGTAATAATATTTACAGTAATTGGATTTGAGGAACCCTGGTTTGGAAATGGAAGCTGATACAATATAGCTAAATCATCACCATTATTAGCAATGTAGTCAAAAGGTATATATTAGAAGATATTTAGTCAATATCAATACGTTTTTGAATCAAATGTGGCATCATTCATTGGTAACATTTACAGCGCTATCTAGATCCGCTAGCGGACGATTATTACATTTTATGTCAAATAAATGCTATTTTTGATATGTTCAATACATACAATATGCATTAAACTGTTAGTTATATATGTAAATATGCATGACTGTAATGGCAGGAGAAAGCAATGTAGATGTTGTAAACGAATAAAACTTTACAAAGCTGCTATGTTTCTCTCTCCTCCATTATATTTGAAGCTTATTGCTCATCCAACTCTAACTTGGGTATTAAAATGATCTCCAAGTTTTAGTTGTAAATATGACTAGAGAGGTGCGTCCAATTCCGACCAGGAAACTCATAATTACAATAATTCAGTATAAATACCTGCTTGTGTCATTTTGACATGTTCTCCGCCTACATTGTAGTTTTTATATATTTGAGGAAAGTAGTAAATGCATGCTTGAAAAGTCATGCTTGTCGTCGCTCCATCATCTGCCGACTACAAACACAAATAAAGAGAACTACAAACATGTACACTTCTAATGAACAGGTTTGACTACTTTGGTCATTTCCATGAGTACAAATCTTAATGTTAAAGCGTGTAATGATATTCTAGGGAATCTAATCTTATAGGAACAGTTTGGACAGGAGCCTTTTCTATTCTAACATGACAGTGTCTCGTGTACAAGACAAGGTTCAAAATTAAATAATTGACCGAGTCAGTGTAAAATAACTTAAATGGTCTGCAGAAACCTCTGCTGTGACTTTAAATGCAGAACTTGAGCCAAAAAATCATCACCAAACACCAATGACTTGTACATACACTATACGGACAAAAATATTGGCACCCCTTCTAATGAAAGGTTTGACTACTTTAGTGATTTCCATGAGTACAAATCTTAATGTTAAAGCATATAGTGATATTCTAGGGAATTGTGTGCTTCTATCTTTTCTATTCTAACATGACAGTGTCTCTGTGTATAATAAGGTTAAAAATGAATTACTGATTGAGTGAGTTTGGAAGAACTTGACTGGTCTGGTGTGACTTTAAATGCAGACCTTGAGCTAAAAACTCATCACCAAATACATTAAGTATACATTATGTTTCCATCTTTGTTGCCACAGTTTTGAAAGTGGCTTTGTCTGTTCTAAAGAATAATACTTCAATAATAGTGCCAATACTTTTGTCCATATAGTGTATGTGATATACATGACACAGATGGTTATAAAGTGCTGTGGGTATTCAATTTTATCTGTTTTATTTCATCCGCCACACCTTTGTGAACTTTTATAAAGAGCAGAACGGATACAAACTAACCATTAAGCAAAATCACAAGCTTAATGACTTAAGACTCACAAATTGGCCGATCAATGTGATTCCTTATCTCCAATTGTTGAGTAGAATACATTAAATTGACTAAAACTCAGACTGACTTAATTTGATGTATAGCAACGTGCAACCAAGCGGGTAAAGATACATTTTTATGTACACTACATTACATTACACACTACATTCTGCTACACACTCGTGTACTTTTTCCTTTACACACACAAAAAAAGTGAACTGAGATGCAACTGATGTTTCGTCAACTTCATTTGGACAACTTTAAAGGCGATTTTCTCAATATTTCGATTTTTTTTCACACCCTAAGATTCCAGATTTTCAAATATTGTCCAATCATAACAAACCATGCATCAATGGAAAGCTTATTTATTCAATAATAGGCTAATCATTAATTTGTATAGCACTTTTAATACATAAAATGCTACTCAAAGTGCTTTACAAGCATAAGACAAATATTAAAAACAGCATCAACATAAAATAATACAAAAATAAAGTATGAGCTATAAGGCAATACGTTAAAAACAAGTCATATACAACAATTAAAAAATAGGCACACTTCATACAATACTTTAAAAAGGTATGTTTTAACACGCTTTTTAAAGATATTAATACAAGTGTACTCTCTCACTTCATTTGCATAGTGACTAAAACAGGTACCGCTTGAGATTTACTGTATAATATACTAAAAATAAAAACGGGACAAAGTCAGAGGTAATGTGATGTAATGAATGATGATGATCAAATAAACTAGCCCTTAAATACATGAATGTTTCGCCAATCATGATATTCGTGTCTTTAGAGACCCTTATACATATCCAGCACTGGCGAATCTCTAACTGCTGCAATAGCAAAATACAAATATCTTGATCACTGGCTGCTTCTTCACCACATCCACCATCGAATGACAGTGACATTTATGTTTCACTGCGTACAGTAATCGCTCTGCAGTAAAGCCATTCAAACCAGTTACATTTTTGCTGATGATATTGTTTTATTTTATGCGTGCGGTAATTTTGAGTGAAACATCACGTCGTCATTGTGTATCAAACAGTGCCCCCTCAAGGAATAAATCATCAGATATTTAGAAATATAGCTGCCAGGAAAATATATTTACACATCAACATACCTCGTGTCTCTAGCGCTTTTTTTTTTTTATCAGAAAACTGTTTTATACACATATTGTTTTTCTTGTTATATTGTTTATAATGCATATATTGAGGAATAGCCTCATATATAATTGCTGTCTGACTTTAAAAACTGAAGGAGGGAGAAGGTAGTGAATGAGACATGAGGTAGATATGCATTTAAGGGCTCTAGATGAGGTAAAAGTTTGTGAACAAACTAGAAAGCTTATAGACTAAAAGTTTAAAATAGTGTAACAATCTCTGGGAGTTCCAGAGATCCAAGATTTTGTAACATAAGTGTAATTTTTTTGTGTAACATGACAACATTTTAAACATATTTTTACGCTACAGTTTTTGGGGGATTCGTTGTATTTTGTATTTGAAGTGGCAGATTTAGTAATGTTTGTATAGGCCTATGACGGGGCTTATTAAACTAATGCAAAATTCACTTTAAAGATGTACGTTTACAGTAGGCTATAATTCACAGTGAAAACATTAGAATAGTATACATTGCTGCATCTACTGGAAATACAACACTTTTAGGATTTATTTAGAAGATCGAACAGTACTGTATGCTAATACATTTTTGTGCAGGAATACCAGATGTAATTATTCTTGATGTTTAATTGTGTTTAATTTATAAAGTGACTTAGGCAGCACCTATATTTTTATAGTTTCACTGGAAACAATTTAAAGTAAGGTTAATTGTCAATGACTAACACTAACAAAAATAATAAATACTGTTACAAATGTATTCTTCATTGTTAGTTCAAGTTAGTTTATATTCACCAATGTGAGGCAAAGGGCACTGGGTAAAATATTGCCTAGGGCAGCAAATTGACCAGGGCCGGCCCTAAGATAAGGAGCCCAATTCAATCCTCTCCCGCTCAGATTTTTTACCCACAATAAGGTTAAATTTGATCTTTGGTCGATTTTTTTAAATTTGCATTCATTTATTTAACAATCCTAGACAGACAGTTAGACAATCTTTCTATTACAACAGTGTCCCAGGGCTCAACTGAAATATATTATTGTATGTCATCAGCATAAAGATGGTAATTCATGTCGTATTTCTGAATTATGCTACTCAAAGGAAGCATATATAATGAAAACAAAACTGATCCAAGGACGGAACCTTGTGGAACACCATATAAAATGTCATGATTCTTATTCCTATATTTACTGAAAATGTCCTTTCTGTAATATATGTTTTGAACCAATTTAAAACTTGAAAAATTTCGCTTTCAGATGATGTATACATTTCAAATTAAACTGACCCTTATGGATTGGTTTTAGGGTTCAGGGTCACAAAGGTCAAACAAATCTGAAATCATCATGTCATGACCGATTTAACATGATTTTATGAGGTTTTCAGAAACAAACTCTTGAAAGCATATAGTTGGATATTGCTTGGTCGTACTTCATTCTGGTGCTGAAGTATCTCGAGTAGATCTGGAGTTCGTGTTGATAACAGTTATTCTCATCCGCAGCTCATCATGTCAAACACCTCGGATCTGAGCCTAAACTCCAGCGTCTCCGGGTGGCGCCGTCCGCTCTGGTACCAGTATGAAGTGTGTGCAGACGCTCCTCATTGGTTCATCTTCTACTTTGGAGTGAAAGTATTGAACCTGGTGGCTGGATTCCCAATGAACACTCTCGTGTTGTGGAAGATTCTGAAGAAGAAGAGCGAAGGCTCGACGTCAGACGTCTTCATTTTTAACCTTTCCATCCTGGACGCCTATTTTGGCCTCATGACTCCGGTGGATATGGCCAACCGGCTGTACTTCAATGATCCGTCCGTCTGGTACTCCCAGCGTTTCGCCTACGGACTCAAAGACGTGACTCCGTTGTTTCTCACCTGTATTTGTCTGGACAGGTACGTCGCCGTGGTCCATCCCATCCTCTTCACCGGGATCCGTGACACTCGCATCCGGATCGGCGTCTCGGTGCTGGTTTGGGGACTCATTCTGGCCTACTCCCTGACCAAATGCATCTTAGGAGTCATGAGCGTGAATGAGGTCTTCAGTGGAGTCATCCTCTCGGCCTTCTTCATCATGGTGTTCTGCAACCTCTCCATCATCTGGGTCCTCAGGAAGAGCGTCGCAGGGAAAGAAGTCATGAACCCGGTGAAGAAGAGGGCCTTTAAAATGGTGGTTATCATCCTTGGCATCATCGTGGTGAACTATCTGCCTCCCGTGGCTCTGTTGCCGTTTGCATCTACCTTCTCGTTCATGAAGCTGCATTGTAAGGTTCTTCTTGGCGTCTTCTCCATGATGGACCTGAGCTGCACCATCGAGCCTTTGCTCTACATCTCTAAGATGGATCGATCCATGTTCTGTCAATGCCTGCGGAGTCCTTTCAAGAAACCCATCACCGTGAGCGTCTGAAGTGAAAACTGATTTAATGTTTGTGATTGTTGTCAGTGTATCTACTGGTGCTGTTGTGATTGATCACCGAAAGAGGGAAACACACAATGTTAAATGCATAGAAGTAAACATTTTGACAGTAAAATAGACTCATCAACCAAATAAAGAAGAGAAAACACCTTCCAAATGCATAGCTACTGATGTCAAAAGTTGTGTGTCCATCAAACTCTACAGAATTTTGGCACCAATTCATCCTACCACAGTAAGATATAGGGGTAAATAGGGGTTTGTAGGGGTAAAAGTCAAATTAGACATGACCATGCTATGATGCTCTTATCCTCAATAACCATGAACAACACACTCAATGATATCTATAACATTCACTCACTCTTTCTGCTGCATGGGAACAAATCAATTTGGTTAAAGTCATGTAAATAATGGTTAATCTCACTGGGCCTGTTCAGGGTCTACTTATTACAATATTAATATATTTTAGCACCGTGTTGCATGATGCTGTGTTTATGCTCTTATTCGGAATGCTGATTTGATCAAACCCAGTAGAGAAGCACTGATTTAACGAGGCGCTCGTCATCAGCATGTTGACTTTATGAAGCCGTGGCGGTTGTTGTGTTTTCTGTGTTTCCCCAGACGTCTCATGTTTGCTCGTTTGACTCCTAGCGACTCTTTTCTGATTGATCTTCAGACTCTGGGAAGACCAGGCTACAGCGAACTTCACTTCATCTTCTCCTCACTGTTGTGTTTCTGTCAGATAACCCGAGTCTCTCAATTCTCACAGATTAGATACCAGCTTTCCAGATGCGTAATTAAGAACATTAACAAGTCACTAATTAAGACGTTAATTAAAATGCCAGGGGATTAATTAAGAGCGGACTGAGGTGACGCAGATGTTCCGAGCTTGTAATTGTGTAACTAGAAGATGCTACGAGATTAATTAACATGAAAAACATTTACAGTGTAAGCTTGTGTTGTCGTTGATCTCAGGCTACTAGAGATGGTTTAATAACCCGAGCATAAACAACAAGAAATATGAACAGTTGATGTATTTTTGATGCATAAAGGAATTTCAAAAATGATATGCTTGCTTGTTTGTGTTCACTTATTCTTCAATTTTTAATTATACCAGCCACATGTAAACCCTCTGAAATATCACAATATTTATCTTCAGTGAAAACTGTAAAGCACACATATTTGATATGAAAAAACTTAAAACATTGCTAAAACTCCACAGCTTTACATGACACGAACATTAAACACTTAAATGAGCACATGAGTCAAATATCAATGCCGTTGGCTTAGAAAATGGACATGAAAGGAAAAGTGTAAAATGCATAAATGTTGCATTCAGTAGGTTCGTCTTCATTAAGGGAAACATCGAAAGCTTTACTAAACTCCCGTGCATTAAAACCACTGAATGAGCGAGATGCACTTCAAGGCAAATTCACACACATACAGTGATGCAGCATCTGATGAAACTCCGGTACAGGTTTATATGTGGACTCAAACACTGAACGACTGCATCATAGACCGAACAAGACAAACTGACATTCAATGTATGTGTGTGAGGATATACAAGTGGACAGAGCAGTCACTGGATCAGCACCAGTATAAAAACACAATGGGATTCAAACTGGGGTAAGTTTTGGTTGCGCTCACCAGTATATCGATGGAAATTAAACAATGTTTTGGTATATGAAATATGTATCGCTCTATGTCTAGTTATGAGGGCTGTGTCTGTGGCAGAGAGCCAGAAATGTGTATTTGCAAGATGTTACGGTGGAGTTGTTTCTTGCATCACTTGTTTACATGAAGCTCTTCGTTGCATCACGAAATCTGTTCGTCCCCTTTCATCGAGACTTTATCGCCAAGATTTCCACCAGACCCTCCTCTCCATCCAATCACAGACGAGATTCTCTTGTTGACCCGAAAGAACCGCAACAATTGGTTGCACCCAAAACATCCCACCTCTGTCCCCTGCGGGAAGAGCTTTTCTCGGAGCGCCCCAAGAGAGAGACGCCAAACTAAGTTGGGTTCTGGTCAGAGAAACTGGAACTATGGAGCAGACGCCTACGTATTGAACAAGCCATATTTAACCTCTTCAAATCATTGTTTGTTACGTGTCATAAGTTCAGGAGATATAACAGTTGCGTGATCATTATAAACGACGTCCGCAGTTGATTTCATCATCATGGAAAACACCTCGGCTTTGAGCCTGAACTCCAGCGTCTCCGGGTGGCAACGTTTACCTTGGTACCAGTTCGAGGCGTGTGCAGAGGCTCCTCACTGGTTTCTATTGTACTTTGGAGTGAAAGTATTGAACCTTGTTGCAGGCGTTCCCCTGAACGCTCTCGTGTTGTGGAAGATTCTGAAGAAGAAGAGCGAAGGCTCGACGTCAGACGTCTTCATTTTTAACCTTTCCATCCTGGACGCCTATTTTGGCCTCATGACGCCGGTGGATCTTTCCAACCGGCTGTACTACAACGATCCATCTGCTTGGTACTCGGTGCGTTTCGCCTACGGACTCAAAGACGTGACTCCGTTGTTTCTCACCTGTATTTGTCTGGACAGGTACGTCGCCGTGGTCCATCCCATCCTCTTCACCGGGATCCGTGACACTCGCATCCGGATCGGCGTCTCGGTGCTGGTTTGGGGACTCATCCTGGCCTACTCCCTGACCAAATGCTTCTTAGGAGTCATGAGCATGAATGAGGTCTTCAGTGGAGTCATCCTCTCGGCCTTCTTCATCATGGTGTTCTGCAACCTCTCCATCATCTGGGTCCTCAGAAAGAGCGTCGCAGGGAAAGAAGTCATGAACCCGGTGAAGAAGAGGGCTTTTAAAATGGTGGTTATCGTCCTTGGCATCATCGTGGGCAGCTATCTGCCTTCCGTGGCTCTGATGCCGTTTGCTTCCACATACTCTTTCAAGACGTTCCGCTGTAAGATCAGCCTCTGCGTCTTCTCCATCATGGACCTGAGCTGCACCATGGAGCCTTTGCTCTACATTTCTAAGATGGAGCTATCCGCGTTCTGTAAATGCCTGCAGAGTCCTTCCAAGAAACCCATCACCGTGAGCGTCTGAAGTGTGTGTGACTTGAGACTCTTGGACTGTCTGTGTCTCGGTCTAATCCAGGGATCTCCAGCTCTGCTCCTGGAGAGCTACTGTCCTGCTGCCTGTAATTATCTAGTAACCCTTGATTAGCCGGGTTGGAGCTGAAATCGGCAGGAGCAGAGTTGGAGATCCAGTGGTTCCCAACTGGTAGTTTGTGACCCAAACATGGGTCTTAGGTCTGTTGTGATGGGGCATCAAAAGCACTGTCAAATAATACAATAAAATAGCTATATTTAATCATTATGACAGCAAGAAATGAAGGAGAAGACACTTCCCATGTTCTTGTTGATGTCATCAAACACCATGAATTAAACTACAAAAACATTAAAGAAAATACAGGCCAGATACAACATTAAATTAGGGTGACCATACCTTATTTTTTTCACGGACATGTCCTCCTTTTGGACCTAAAAAAATTTGATTTCTAAATCGCCCCAAAATGTTCGGGATTCTGTTTTACAGTCGACCGTTTCTAACCATCACCGCCTGCTCCCGCATTTGGGTTGCCAAATCCGCATGTTTTTCACGGACATTGGCCTGATTTTTAAACTGTTGCATCAGGTTGATATTCTCCCGTGAGTTGAAGGTTTGAACTAATGCATAAATTACATTGAATTAAAATGCTTTTATTGAAAGATTTTGCATTCTACCTGTGATAAAACTTTGGATAGATGTTAAGTTTTGTGAATGATGGTCACGGGTAGGATCTTTAACCCCCCTCAAAAACAATAACCCCCCAGTCTCTATCCTGCCCTCACTGTTCTCTCTATGAAAACTAAAATATGGTCAGTCTAATCAAATACACTCATAAACATCACCGGATAAAGATGGTTTGAGCAAACACACTTTGTTTTTTATATGAGTTACTGTGGAGAGCTTGCAACGCAATCGAACCATTTAAAGAGACAGTACACCCAAAAATGAAAATTCTGTCATCATTTACTCAGCCTCAAGTCGATCCAAACCTGTATGAATGTCTTTGTTCTGCTGAACACAACGGAAGATATTCTGAAGAATGTTTGTAATCAGGCTGTTTTGGGGCACATTGACTTCCATAGTAGGAGAAAAAATACTGTGGAAGTCAATAGTGCCCCAGAATTGTTATTTTTGGGTGAACTGTCCCGTTAAGTCCATGTTCATAATTCTGTATCTCGCTGTCGTGTTTCATATTTACATATTTCAATGTTCGCTTTTCTTACTGTTGTAAATCCCTGCATTGCGCTGATGTAAAATCTTGACTCTTATTTGATTATCTGATTTAACGAGGCGCTCGTCATCAGCATGTTGACTTGTTGAAACCGTGCCGGTTGTTGTGTTTTCTGTGTGTCGTGTTTCCCCAGACGTCTCCTAACGACTCTTTTCTAATTGATCTTCAGACTCTGTGAAGATCAGACTACAGCGAACGGATCTGAATTTCACTTTCTTCTCCTCACTGTTGTGTTTGTGTCAGATAACCTGCTTCTATCGATTCTCAGCTTTCCAGATGCGTAATTAAGAACATTAACGAGTCACTAATTAACGCATTAATTAAAATGCCAGGGGATTAATTAAGAGCGGACTGAGGTGACGCAGATGTTCTGAGCTTCTAATTGTGTAACTAGAAATGCTACGAGATTAATTAACATGAAAAACATTTACAGCGTAAGCTTGTGTTGTCATTGATCCCGGACTGCTATGGTCACATAAGGACATGAAATATGAATATTAGCTAATATGTGATACATAAAGGAACTCTATAATTAACATACATGTCTGTGTTCCCTTCTGATCTGTGTGCAAATACTGTAAAATATCAAAACATGAAGACATTTATCTTCATTTGAACAGTCTAAACCGTGTAAAGCACACCAGCTAACCCTAACTCTATAAACAAGTACATGACAAAATCATTAAATCATTCCCAAACAGCCTTATATTAAAAGAGCTCAAAAAGTACGTAAACGAGCCTCGGAAACGAGCGCCGTTTGTCCGTATGCGTTCTTGACTGCACTTGTGAAACGCCATCAGTCGTTAAGAGCAGTTCAAATGTGTTCTAGCTCCACCCCTTTTATGCATCAAAAGCATAGACTGTAAAAAACATGGACGTAGTGTTCGTGACGTCACCCGTCACACAAAGTGGGCGGAGCCAGCCGTTGCCATCTTGGCAGCGCGTCACTCCCGGAAAATCAAAAGTGGGCAAAAAGGCGGGATGTGGGTGGAGCTGGTTGCTGAAACCACACCCATCAAGCACGACAGTGGTGACAGCAGCGGCAATCCACCTGTCACTCAAGTGGCCACGCCCTTAATTATGCAAAACTTTAAATATATTTTTAAATTTTTATAAAAAAAATGCACCCCCCTCAGTTTTCACGAAGGTCAAAATTAGCTATATAAACCAAAACCACTTTTTTTTACCAGGCTGTAAACATACTTTTCTGCTGTAAAGTTGGGCATTTTAACATGGGTGGGGGTGGGGGGGGGTCTATGGGACTGACTCCCTTTTGGAGCCCGGAAATGTCGTTTTGAGAGTAGTACGATTTCACCTTTTGTTATTGTATAGTGTAGCTGTGCATAAACAACATCTGAAGTTACGAAGCTCGAAGATCAGTGCAAAAGGAGCAATTGTCTTTCACAGAATTAGCATAGCATCGTAAGGGACTACAACTAAATAAGTCTGGGTTAGTGACATCATAAACCCAGATAAACCCCGCCCCCGGGAACATGCAACAAAGGGGGCGGGGCCATGCTGCGCTCTGAGAAGAGGAAGAAACTAGGCATGTATGTAAAAAGCCCAACAACGAACTGTTCAATTTATACATTTATTTACTTAATATACTTATACTTAAGCGTTAAACATAGACATGCATGCGGTCGCCATACTGTAATAAAGCTTTAATCATGATAAAACCGTATATTAAACGCTAAAATATACAGTAGCGTAATAACAGCGTATCTAAAAGTATGAGACAACCACAAACGATCCTCTTCACTAATATCCTCTGCGTCTCAATCGGGCTCAAACTGATATGCTATACAGACGTTGTTTACAATACAACTGGAGCACAGGCCGCGGAGGTTTTTTTTTTTAGACGCGCACTTGAGGCGGTTTAGCCAATCACAACACACCAGGCTAGCTAACCAATCAGAGCCCATCGTGTATATCTAAGGGAGGGGCTTCATAAATGCAGGAAATGATCAGCGCGTTTATCAGAAAAGGGATTGAGTGACTATAGAGTTTTTTAACAAACGAAGCATTAAAGGTGGTGTAAGTGATTTCTGGTAGCCATTTGGAATCACCAAAACAAACACACCCCTATTTTGATAGCTCCGCCCCACATTCCCTCTTTTGTTTTTTATCCGTCATCTCTATCTCTGCTCTGATTGGCTAATATCCGTCATGTTCACTGAGCATTGTCTCCTCTGCATGAGTAGACACGCCCCTTACTGCTGATTGGCTACAAGTTTGTTTTGGTACTAGGCCCCACCTTTAGCAACATTCAACCACCTCTTTAAACCTCTTAATCTGTGGTTTCTTTATAAAGATCACCTGCTTCGGGAGATCAGTGTTCATGAAGTCAGTCCTTCTGAGATTTACCGCTGGCTCTGACGTCTCCGAAGTGGTTAAACATAAGATATAACTTGCTTTAGGTATATTTAACAGGCAATTGTTGGTGTTATTAATCTATAATTTGTTCCGGGTCATATCATAACTTTATACTTTACTGACTTTACAGCATACTTTGGACTGAACTGTTTGTTTTTGTCTTGATGAGCCTCTTTTTTAATGTCTATTATTGTTCATTAAAACTAATATTTAATAAAAAGAGGCAGAGTTGTGTCATATTTGATTTTATATAGTGAAATAATCATATGCACATATTGCCCGAACCACATATTAATATGCTTTATGTTTTTTAAATGAAAACGAAAAGAGGGTTATGTTTTATATTTTGTTTTAAGTACTCATACAGTGTGAAGTAGGGGTGGGCGATATGGAAAAAAATATCATATCACGATTATTTTTAGAAATATCACGATTCTTTGTCATGTTGGTTTTACTATTTTGCAAGCTGTCTGAGCATTACAGCCAAACTAATTTCCCTATTATCAAGACGAAGCCTTTTGAAAATAAGAAATCAAAATAATAGTGGATATTTAGGCCAAAGTGGGTGAAGATAAAAATCCCCATTGGTTACCCACATTCTTCAAAATATCATTTTTTTGTGTTAAGCACAAGAAATAAATTAATACAGGTTTGGGACAACATGTGAGTGAGTAAATAATGACAGAAATTAAATATTAGGGTGAACTATCCCTTTAATGACAGTCGGCTGCATGTTTAATAGGCGTACTGTCCCTTTAAGAGTACTGTCCCTTTAAGAGCTGAACGCATCTAATATACAGGCATGCGTTTGTTTCTCTCTGAACCGTTTACTTTCATTTAGACATAACCAACTGAGTCTATATGTACACCTTGTGTGTTTTGACCATATTAGCGCAAAAGATAACTTAGTTGAGTAATCAGGCGCTGTTTGACAGGGTTTTAGAGCGCGTGCTTCTGGTGTATGCGCTCAGAAAAAGCAGACGCCAGACCAGCGTGTGAATGAAACGAGGCTTGTATGCAAATAATGCACTTTTGCAATCGCGAATAAGTGCAGTGTCCCGTCTACCGCTGTATGTGGTGTTGTACGGAGACGCCAGAATGTGCGCTGTAGCACAATATTTCTTCGAAAGCAGATCGTGGAGACATTTTTATCATCCACGATCAAAAATCGTCATATCGCACACCCCCAGTGTGAAGGCAATCGAAATATGTATGTGTGCCTAAAATACATTTTTGTGGCTATTAATATGTTTAAGTGAAAATTAAAAGAGGTAGTGGTGTTTGCTATCATATTTCATTTCATTGTAAACAAGCGAAAAATAACTTATTAGGCGAGCTGAGTAGAATTATGATTCATATGTGTAGAATTACCGGACGTATGTGTACTTGGTATTAAGCAACGGCTAATATCTTCTTAAAAATCAATAATTTTCACAAATATGTATGCAGTTATTTCTAGTGTTCAACCGATATTGGTTTTGACAGCCGATACCGATATCTCGGCCGATATATATCACTTTTATTTATTCTAATTAATATATAAGTGTTTAAAATAAACATACTTATACTTTAGACGACAGCTACTTGATTCTGTAATCCTATTACAGTATTTTTCATAAATAAAGACATATTTTAATATATATATATATATGAATAAAAATGGAAGTACACACTGTAAAGCAATATCTGGGACGTTTGTATGCATTGGGAATAATAATGTCAAGGTAATATTAATTTTGCATACAGCACGCAGTGAAAATGACGGTGGACAAATTAATAAAGCATAGTGTAGTTTGAAATCAAGAGTTTATTTATTAATTGGCACTTCGGTTACAAATACACACATCACAGCAGGATCCAACATAATGTTATTAAATGTATATTAGAAGCTCTGTTCGGTAAAATAAAGTATTATGTTTACTAATAATATAAAAGATACAATTGTATTGTTTAATTACTTTCTTTGACATATTATCTCTATTAGAAATAACTCTTAAAGTCTGACAGCAAACTATGAAGACTGAGAATTAGTATTTCTGTCTTGTCTTCAAGTATGAATATCTACAAATTGACTTATTTTGTCTGAAAATATTATCCAAATTGTGTTATTTTTTGCTTTAAATGTTTAAAAATATCTTCCAATGGGGTAAGAAAAATAATCTTAATTCAAAGGCTAAACAAGATTATTGTTTTACCACATTGGCAGATTTTTTACTTTGGATAATAACAAAATTTGGATAATTTTTTCATAAATCAAGACATAATATGTTGAGTTACTTTACTTGTCAAGTAAAAACGCACCAGATTTTGTAGATATTATACTAGAAAGCAAGATAAAAGTCCCGTTTCGAATATATCGGCTGGTGCCGATATTAAAAAAAGGTCAAATATCGGCCGATATATCGGTCAACCATTTATTTCTGCTATTAATATAAACATTGCTGATTATATCGGCAGAAAGCGGTTAGAGTTAGGGTTGCAAAGGGGGGGAATATTTCTGGTCCGAGTCCAAAAAGTTTCCAAAATGACTGGAATGCTTCAGAAATTGGACGTTTACCACTTTTTTGCAACCCTAGTTAGCGTCGTGTAACTCTGCCACAGATCTCGTGGAGACTCTCCCGGCTGGCCGGCGGCCCGCTGACGGACGTCACGTAACCCGGATAGCGGTCGAAGAACTCCGGCGCCGGACAGCTGAGGCTCATCTCCGCTTCATCAGCCGAAGAGATGAGCGGAATCAGCTTAGCATGAGCGTAATCGATCTCAAAGCCCTCGAAAATAAGCCCCACCCCCCATGCACCAAGCCCCGCCTCCAGAAGCCGGGACACCTTTCGGGAGGCCAGCACCAGCCGCTGATAGTCGGGCTCTTCTAGCCGGAAGATGTCACTGGAGAGGGGCTTCCGCGGGACTAGGACGGTCAGTCCGGGTGTGTTTGGGTATGGCGTGAGGAAGGCCACATGCTCTTCATCTTCCCAAACTCTCCACTGCTTCTCTTCTCCGCGCACGATGCGTGGGAATAGTCCAGCGTCGGACGGATCGCCGAGGAAGGTGTAGTTAGGCGCGGCGTTCGGGTTCGCCTGGATTCGGCTCCTGATGGCTTCCAGATCTGCATCGGTCCAGCGTGGCCCGCTCTTGGAGCTGACGTATCCGGGATCGCATGCCTGGAAGTCCTCCTGCGCCGCGAGGTGAGGCTTCCACTCCGAATGCAGGCCGTGGAGCGGCACCACGTGGAGCTCGGCTCCGGCCCGTTTGTGCGGGGTATGGACCAGAGCGCAGCGCTGCACCGCCAGACTCTCACACAGCAGGTGCGACACTGATCTCGCGCCCAGGAGCAGATGCAGAAATGCATCCTCAGGTAAGTGGAAGAGGCTGGCGGTGCTATTGAAGCTCTTGTGGCTGACGACAGCGACCCCTGGAGTCCACGGGGAGGAGTGCAGATACGCCGACAGCTCCGGCGTCTCCCAGATCACAGTCCGGTCCGGGAGCCCAGACACCGACGATGACATTCTGGGAGTGAAAGGCAGGATATTAAACCCCTTAACTACCACTCGTCCCTTCAGAGGTACACTTAAGTCTACTTCAGTGTATTACAAATAAATCATGACAAACTATATGGAGCACAAAACCAGTCATACGGGTCAGTTTTGTGAAACTGAGACTTATGCATCAGCTGATTAAATGAGATTTCCATTGATGTATGGTTTGGACAATATTTGAAAATCTGGAATCTGAGGGTGCAAAGAAATCTAAATATTGAGAAAAACACCTTTAAAGTTGTTCTTAGCAGTGCATATTACTAATCAATAATTACGTTTTGATATATTTACGATACAGAATATCTTCATGCAACATGATCTTAATGTCCTAATGATTTTTGGCATTACAGAAAAATGTATAATTATGACCCATACAGTGTATTGTTGGCTATTGCTACACATGTTGATATATAGCGACTGATGAACCAGAAGTCTTCAGGTTATTCTTGAAATGTCTTATTTTTGGCATCTACAGGATAAAGACAGATTTGAAACAACATAATTATTGCAGAAAGTGAGAGAGTATGATTTTAATACACTAGTGTTCAAACGTTTGGGGTCGGTAATGTTTATAATAGTCTTTAAAAGAAGTCTGCTCGGAATTTATCTGTTCGGAAATACAGTAAAAATGTTGAAATATTTAAAATAAGTGTGAATATGTGTAATTTATTTGTGCGATCAAAGAGGTATTTTCAACATCATAACTCAGTGTCACGTGATCTTCAGAAATCATAATAATATGCTGATTTGCTGCTCAAGAAAATTTCTGATTATTATATAGTTTATGTTATAAACTGTGATACTTAAAAGTAAAAAAATGGATATAAAAGGAAACAAATGAATACTTGTATCCATCAAGAACGCTTTAAAGTGATCAAAAGTGACCGTTATAATGTAACAAAAGACAAGACGCGGTTCTTTTGAACGTTCCATTAATCAAAGAATCCTGGAAAGTCAAATGTATCAGTTACCACAAGCATTGCGTCATAACAGCGTGACGTAGAACACACAGTCCAGTGTTTATTCCTGTAACGTTACCTTCCTAAAACACCTCCGAGTATGAGAGAACACAGAACCCGCCGCGGACTGATTCTCATCACACCTGCAGTCGCTCCAGAGCAATATCACATCCCATAATCAACCCCGAGCCCGCTGCACTTCCGCGTGACGCGCTTCTGATGTAGCGATGCTTGATTCGAATCTTTAATGTGACTCGTTCAGTCGCGCATGCGCACCATCCTATAGGTGCAGTACTGGAATTATTCTTCTTTCAGTGTAATGGCGGATCGCAAACCAGCATTTATAGGTGCATGCCGTCACTTACGGAATAGGATTTTATATACATTATTTAAAAAAATACATACATATATATTTATTTATCTCCCTTTCTTTTTATTTATTTATACCCTACCTATATTTTCAGATCTAATAGTGTATTTCTTAGAAAAACAATCCCTCATTCCTTCCTAAAATCCCTTCCAAATTCCTAATCCACGTTTTAACCCATACAATGATCCTTTACACTATATTTATTACACCATAATGACATGCTCAACACCATCACATTGATCAAAAACGCAAACGTTGACTTTAATCCTGTGTGTCCAAGTCACCGTGATTGATTGTTGTATGTTATAATAGTCTCTGTTTATTATCTGTGACCTCTTCTATTCATTATAATCCCAAAATAATGCCAACAATTTCAGCGGTGGATACAGATACTCCATTAATAATTATTTTTCTTATTTCATCATTAAACTCTGGTTTAATATATCCCACCCTTTTCCATATAGCCATAATCTGCTTAAAGTGATGATACCAACATTCATAAAAATGTAATTTATCATAATATTAAACAGGATCGGGCTGATAACACGACCTTAGCATATGATAACTGTTTGGCGTGATGACAGCGCTTGTAGTCCAATTTAACAACTTGCTAGCAACCGTAGTTTTTTAAGAAGCGTAACGGTTTAATTAAATCATGAGTGTGTGTTTTATGTCGTAGAATAAAAGGTGAAAGTATTGTGAGCCACGGACCTTATTTATTAAGGGATTTAACCAAAATCCTATTCAGAAAACTCTGGGACGATGGAACCGGAAGTGCTACAATGCTAACTCGCTGCCGGGTTCCGCCTACAAAGTGACATCATAGTTCCACCGCGCTTATGAGGCTGTCACGTGATGAACGAACGACTCACAGTAAACACTACTATTAATAGTTTTGTGTTGTTTGGAGTGTAATCAACGTTTGCTAAGTAGTAGATGTGTTAGGGAAGTAACACGTGACATTTGAATGATGTTGTGCTGAACAGAACGAAATGACTCGGGGAAAAGATTCGTTCATTTTGCTGAACGACTCAGAGTCGGTTAAATGATCCGAACTACCCGTCACTTGTCTGATGAAGCCGGAAGCGGAAGTGCGCTGAGTTCAGTCTCGAGCAGCAGATGGCGCCAATGCTCAGATATTAAAGTCTATATTAAGTAATAATTTTGCTTCCAGTGTAAAGAATCAGTGATAAAGCGAGTGTTGTTTTAACAGCTGGACATGACAGTAAAACAATAATTAAACAGCTTAATTCGGTCTCTGAAATAATTTCATATTTTGCATGTGTGTGAGTTATGATTATAGTTATTAACAGTGAGTGATGTTAGACTGAACCGGTTTGATCCATCACTCAGTCTTTCTGATGACATGTGCTTTATTGGCTTGACTGATGTTACAATCATAATCAGAGCAATTAATTAGCTTTATATGAATACAAAATAGACAGACATGGCTTCATATACAGAGTAAGTCTGCTTGTATTCAAATGTCACTTTAACATTATTTTGTCTCAGATCTGTATTTTTGTGGGCAGTCGTGGCTCTAGTGGATAGAGCGTTGGGCTTGTAACCCGAGGTTGTGGGTTCGAATCTCAGCTCCGGCAGGAAGTGTCCACGACTGAGAGACCCTTGAGTCCAAGCTCCGTGTGTGTTTGGATGGGTTAAATGCAGAGAACACATTTCACCGGAGAGTTATACTCTGTATAATTGTGACAAATAAAGCTCATATGAACAGACTCTCTGTTTAGGACACACACTCTCTCTCTCGCGCACATACACTCTCTCACGTACACACAATACATTTAGCTAGATTTAAAAATAATTTGTCAACCTTTAGCAACTTTTTTGTGTATACATATGAATCTTTCCAACGCACATATCGCAGCATCACAGCTGCTCCGACCTGCGTTATATCAGACACACTAAACACGAGGAACATCTCAAACATGTCTGATACAGTTACAAGCCCACAGCGGTTACTTTTATAGTTATTACTGACTATCTTTACACTCATTTGATATTTCTGTTGTGTTTACTTCAGATAGCTTTAGTTTCGGAGGCGTAGTAGTCATCAAATGTGTTTTAACCTTTATAACAATCAGCGTTGGGCACTAACGAGTCACTTAGATACTCTAATAATATTGCTTTGCGCAGTAACTAGCACTGTAATCAATTTCTAATAAGATTTCAGTAATAATAACAGCTACGGTCCATAAAACACGATCAAATAATTCATAACTTTCACGACTCAATGTGACGTCTTCAGCTTGAATATAAAATCTTACATACAGCAGATAGAAATATTACATCATATTAATATAGTCAGGAAAAAATATGATCTGAACACCATTATATCACTATAATTCATCTTTTGGGAAAATTAAACTTATGTGATTTGATCAAATACATTGAATATAATCATATTTGGGTTACGGAGAAATTACAATGACACGTGCCGTCACGATCAATCACTATTGAGTGTTTGTAATAACTAATAATCTGATTTTGAGGCAGAAATATGTAATTTATGAGGAAGATACAAAGTTACAGCTTCTGAAGAAACTAATGTAACGAATTACCGCTGCCAGAAAGTATCAATATTACGTCTGAAAGCACATTCTTTGACACTTACAATATATTTTACAATTAAAAACCCTAAGTTAAAGAGACCAGCCCACAGAAGAGTGAGTCTGAAGGCATCTTTAATAGAAAACAGCAGTGCTTTAACAGCTAACACACTACACGTGACCGATCGAGCACGTTTACAAGCCCCGTACTGGAGTGGACGAAGGAGTGTCTGAGCCTAACCGGACCCGACGGCGTGCTGGGCTCGGATCCGGCGGTGCTTGGCGGACCGGACCTCCTCCACCAGATCTCTCAGGTACCGTATCTCTCGGCTGATAGCCTCGGCTTTCTCCTGGAGCTGCCGGTTTGTCTTCTCCAGCTCGGCGCACTCGGAGTTCAGCGTCTCCTGCTCGGTGCGTTTCTTCTGCCGGTACCGCGTCGCTGCCGTCTTGTTCTGCTCCATCTTCTTCTGTTTCTTATGCACCACTTTAGGAGCATCTGGGTCGGGTCTGGAGTAGGGTTTGGTTCTGGAGGAGCCTGCAGGCTTCGGCGAGGGTTCGGAGATCCCACTGTCGCTGTCTGACGGGTCGCCGCTCGTCTCCTCTTTAGGAGCATCCGGGTCGGGTCTGGAGTAGGGTTTGGTTCTGGAGGAGCCTGCAGGCTTCAGCGAGGGTTCGGAGATCCCGCTGTCGCTGTCTGACGGGTCGCCGCTCGTCTCCTCTTTAGGAGCATCCGGGTCGGGTCTGGAGTAGGGTTTGGTTCTGGAGGAGCCTGCAGGCTTCAGCGAGGGTTCGGAGATCCCGCTGTCGCTGTCCGACGGGTCGCCGCCACTAGGAGCCAGCACGATGTGGGATGGAGTCAGCATGATTTCGGCGGATTGGACCACACACACCTCGCTGCCCAGTTCAAGCGTGTCGTTGGTATCCAGCGGCTCGGACTTGACCTCCACGGGCTCCTGAAGGTCGAGGGTCAGCGGAGCGCCGAACGGGAATGAATCCAGGTCCAGATCAGTGTCCAGGCAGGCCAGCAGCTCTTCTGGAGAACTGGGCGGCTCGTCTGAATCACACGAGCCGATGAGAGAATCCAGGTCGAAGTCACTCAGGTCCAACTTCTCCGTCATCCAATCCATGCCAGAAAACACGTCGCCTGCTGGAGCACAAACACCGACATGCATATTATATATAAAAACACTGCTGCTCAACGAACCTCAAATCAGTTTACCGTTAAATAACGTAAACGAGCTACACCTACGAAGAGTACTAGTGGTCTCTGTGCACCATAAAGTGTTATTTCAGCCTCACTGGGACAATATATGTACCTTTAAACTACTTAAAATTAAGATGAAAACAGAACATTTGTGTTTAATTTCTTTCAATATAGTACATAAAATTGTCAAATCTACTCTACGTTTTTTATTATACTTTATTACAAGTAACGAAAATGTTACAATGTTATCAGCTGCTACTATAATAATTTTGATTTGCTGCTCAAAACATATTATTAATAATTATTTTGAGTGGTTTTAATATGTCCACTATAATTTGAATATGCCTAGATAGGTTTAATTATTTTAGTACATCAAAATACACTAAGAAATGCCAAATAAATGTGTTAATATTCTTTATTTTACACTTAAATTAACTTTCCCATTCAATTGACCCACACACAAAGCAACCACAACCCTGACCACGTCCATTATTATTATTATGATGCACGAGTGTTATGCGTTGTGTTTCCAGCGCGTCACCTTTGCTCCGCTCGGGCTCCGTTTGCACACACGGCCAGGAGAGCGGCGGCAGCTCTACAGAAGCGGGACGAGAGGGAGAGAGGAGAGAGAAAGAGGACCCCTCCGACAGAGCGCTCTCCTCATCTTCGTCCAGGAGGGGACTAAAGGGGTCAGCCAGCAGAGACGAGGGCCCCAGGAACAGGGCCCCCAGACTCATCGGAGACACCACGGACATGGCCGACGGAGCGGGACAGGGGTTCTGGAGAGCCGGTGAACGGTGTGGAGGTGCTGTCTACTGCAGCAGAGCTGTGGGAGGATGCCACAAAGGACCTGAAAGAGACCAGACGAGGTTACAGAAACCGGACCAGACGCTCAGAACAACAACGGAAATGAAGCGACTGAGGTTTTGAATAGAAAACTTATTAATTTTATGACTCAGTGTCATCAACAATTCTAATAATATTATACATTAATGTTAAAAATGGACTGGATTAATACACTCCTATTCTATTAGTGTTATTAAAATCACACTTTAAGAATAAAGAGGAACTGTAAGCATTGGTTTCATCAACATTTCTTATAATATTATGATTTTTTGTGTTAATTTATAAAAAACTGGACAGTATTAATTGGGAACACGGTTCATTAATCAGACACTTCTATGCAAAAACACTTGTTTTTTTAACCAGTTCTCGATTCCCAACCCTTGCTGGAGGGACAGTTTAACGCAACAACTCTTTAATTCACTTCCTTGCACTGTAAACCAGTTTATCTAGTCTATCCGGTAGACCGGCCCACCAAACTAGATGCCATCTGGGAGGAACTCAAGCTGCCTACACACACACACACACCACTGATATTTAAACACCTCCTAGTAACTATTATCAAGCCTTCTAGTAGTTCCCCTCTAGGCAGGAATTTATCAGCTCTTCCCGATAACATTTCCTAATATGGTCATGAGTACGAGAAGCCCCGCCCCTTGTTTCCTGCGCGAGGTTAAGGTGTCCCTGACGCGGTCGCGCCATTTCCGCGCCGCGGATAAGCTGAGGGAGCCCGCGCGCGCCATTTTGAGGCGCCACGTTGCCGCTGCGCGACAATAAAACCGAATGTTTATTTTATGGATTAGCGCGTGTGTAACGTTAAGTCTGTCAAATGACGAAACAAACGGAGATCGTTCGAAAACACTGCTAAACTATGCTAGTTATAACGGTTACTAACAAATTCAACCGCTGTCAAAAACTTGATTACTATACACAATCGAATACTTACGCCATTTTGCCAAATAGAGCCAGTGCACTTGACCGCTGCACTGCCGGATTCGCCGCTGCGATTGTTGCCGCTGCAAGCCGCTACACAGCCATGATTCCCGCGGGAGAGCTGCGTGAGGAGAGACTGGAGCGCGGGAGGAGAAAACAGAGCAACGGCAGCGCTTCCGCTTATATACGCGCGCAGCACACAGTGCGCTTCCGCCGCCCCCGTCTGCGTGTATCACTCCGCCAATGCCTGCTTGCTGATTGGCCTCTGCGCCTGTCAACAAATAGTACCACGTCACTAACGAGTCACGTGACACACAGCAGCCACTACAGCACTTATGTTGGATGTATTTTTTTCTTTTTATTCAATTAAAATATTTCCAAACGCAGTAACTATGAAATATCTCGATTGTCACCTGGATTATGATGTTCAAAGTAGCCTATAATGTACTTTAATAACTATGCATAAAAACTTAAATAACAGTCTGTTTGCTTAAGTAACAGATATGGGTGGCATGTCATAACCTATTTTAGATACGACTTGACTTTAAATTTAATGTGAATATTAAAAACATAAGTTAAGGCTGCTTATCATAACAATTTCATTGTACAGTCTAGAGTTCAAAAACTCCCATTAAATTCACAGAAGCTGTGAAATTAATAGATTCATACACACATCTGCACTATTGAGAGAATTCGCCAGAAAGAGGTTAGAAGCTCGACCAATCACAAGCTCAACCATGTGTGATTGGTTATAAGCTCGACCAATCACAAGCTCAGTCGTGTGTGATTGGTTATAAGCTCGACCAATCACAAGCTCAGTCGTGTGTGATTGGTTATAAGCTCGACCAATCACAAGCTCAGTCGTGTGTGATTGGTTATAAGCTCGACCAATCACAAGCTCAGTCGTTGTCTGTTGATTGGTTATTTAAGCTCAACCAGATCGACAAGCTGCAGTGTGATGTCGGATTGGTTATAAGCTCACCAATCACAAGCTCAGTCGTGTGTGACTGGTTCATAAGCTCGACCAATCACAAGTTCAGAGTGTGTGATTGGTTATAAGCTCGACCAATCAGCAAGTTCAGTCGTGAGCGATTGGTATAAGCTCACCATATCACAGCTCAGTTGTGTGTGATTGGTTATAAGCTCGCCAATTCACAGCTCAATCGTGTGCGATTGGTGTATAACGCTCGACCAATGCGACAAGCTCATTCGGGTTGATTGTTACTAAGCTCACCATCTACAAGCTCAGTCGGCGTGTGATTGGTTTAAGCTCGACCAATCACGAGCTCAATCGTGTCAGTATGGTTATAAGCTCAGACTCAATCAGGGCAAGCTCAGTCGCGATGAACTGTGATATGGTCTATAAGCATCGTAACCATCGAGCAAGCAGTCGTTTTGTTAAAACGCTGTCACAACACAAGCTCTAGTACGTCGTGATCGATTGTTAGTCAAGCAGTTTCGCCACATCAGAATGCTCAGTACGTGTGTGAAATTAGAGTTAATCTATACCATAAGATTAAACATTAGTATCTAACTAAATAATAGTTATAAATCTGTCAGTTATTTACTATCTTATTACTAAAACACTGATTACATTAGTTTATTACTAATGTTAATGTGCTGTATTACTTTAAATAACTGAAAATTATTAACATCATTAGTTATCAGCTATTTAATTTTTTGTAATAATCAGTAAAAATGAAAAATGCATTTATAAAAGATTATTCATCATACCATTAAATACAACTATAAGCCTATTATATATTAATCACTTATGTTGACATAAATAGGACTTATCTTGACTGCTGTTATACACAGAGATGCCGAACACGATGGGATCCGTGTAGTGTTTATTATTGCATTCACTCTATACATAGTAACAGAACCTACAGTTAGTCTGTAAGAGCAGATGGTCGTAAAGTCCTGGCGCCGTTACCCCAGATTGCTGATGCTTTAAGGATCGGATAAGTTGATGAAAGTCGACATTGAGATGCTTACAAAAGATTTTTAATAGTTCAAATCAGAAGCGTTATCTTTGGAACTTTGCAATCATGAGAAACACATTTAAGACGGTTTACCAAAAATATTCATGCAGGCAATATCAGATATGTAGCAGAAAATCAGCATATTATTATGATTTCTGAAGATCATGATGCTGAAAATTATTTTCTCATTTAGTATTTTTGACTAAAACTTATAGAATCAAGACGCATTTACTTGACAAATGAATGTTTAAATCTTGTTCATTCTCTGGATATAAAACAACAATTTTATTCTCATAATTTTTTTACAAACAGCAAAAATATCTGCCAATGGAGTAAGAAAAAAAGTCTTATTTAACATAATTTTTTAATTATCTTGCCCATATTCCTTTGCTATGTTTTAAAGTCATTCTAGAAAGTCAATTAATCTGTGAGTCATCAATTTTTAATACTTTAGCAAAATAACACAGCAAATTATTTGATATTTGCAGTGGTGCTGAAAACCCAGCATTGTGTTAAAGCATCACTTCCAGTCCATTCGGATTGCGCTGACGTCGCTGAACATGAAGCAGAGGTCTGATCCTGCTGGATTCTCGATAATGCTTTTCCTCCGAGTTTATTGCAATCTGGGCTTACACAATAAATAGCATTTTGCCTTCAGCAGATATGTGCGCATGCAAACGGTCGGAAAGTCTTAACAGTAACTGGAACAGTTGAGTGCAGGCTTTGAACAATTCAATCGGATTCGCTTTTGACAAGAGCTGTCTTCTGCTCATCAACCCTGCATTATTTGATCCAAAATACAGCAAAATATTTTTGCGCATTTAAAAAATCAGTTGGTCTGTGTTAAACGATAATTTATTTCTTGCATTTTCAGACTCTTACTCCAGTGTCTACATCGATATTCATGAATTATCATGAGTAATCAATTTAGACTGCTACATGACAAGCTTTTATTATTATCAGAGTATTTAAATTAAGCAAAGTTATTTTTACAGGATTAAAATTGATTGAATAGATTTCAATTCCTCCAATTATTTTATTAACATTATACAAAGTTGATCCATGTTACAACAGACTAGATTGCAAGGTAAAATAAAAATTTCTGGGGTGGGGTTAGATAACAATTAATACGTTCTGATTTAACAATGATGCATATTACAAGCTGATCAATTAGTATGACTAAATACAGTTAAAGTAGAATCTCCATACAAGAGCTTGTTGGTTCATAGCCACTAGCTCATGTAAGGATTGTAAACGCCTTTAAACTAGGTTGTTTTAATAAGTAAAAATATGTCATATGTATGTTTTGGATCCATAAGATTAAGATGTTCAGGCCACTTGAGCAGAAGACTTCTGTAATAAATTAAAAATTATGTTTAGACTGTATATGATTCATGTCATCAATATTTAGAACCTGTTATATAATTAAAATATTTAACTTTTTGTAGTTTGAAGTGTGTATCTCAGTAATACAGTTAAGTCATATGTACGTCAACTGTTTTTCATAACATATCTTCCATATTTGAGGTTAAATCAGATTACATATACTAGAGTGTTAAACTGTAATAAATGATGACAATTTTCAGTTGTTACATTTTAAGTAAGCTTTAAGTTTTAAGCAGCTTGAGTACTTCACATGTTGTCGGTCTGCATAATAATTCCATTTATTAAATGTTCCTATGTTTTGTTTTGAAAACACATGAAAAGAAATTAGAAATTTCCAAAAATATAGCATAGCATAGTGAATAATCAGAATTTAGCTTTCTAAACCAGATGTAAGAATTTTGAAAAGTATTACTATCTGGAACTTCTGGAAGTCCTTCTCAGAGAAGGTGATTTCTCCTGGGTTTGAGAAGGTTGAGTCGCCTGACAGGCAGGATCGAATGTGTGGACGATATAAAGAGAAAATATTTCACATTATTTATTCAGTTTAAATTCAGTAAATTCTTGTTGAGATTGATGAAGCGTGAGGAGATTCAGACCGCTCTCGTGTCTCTGTTCTGGGTTTGAGTCTCGGCGCCCAGGAAATACTTCAGATTCGACTCCAGCTGACTCTTCTTCTGCATTTCCTGTATGTTGAAAAACGTATCGCAGGTCTACTTAGTAGTAGTCTGTCGCCCTAACAGTGCAATGCAAACAGTTTGGAGAAGGGTTTTACAGAGTTGGGGTTTTGGGCAGGTTTTAAGTAGGTTTGAGATTGTCTGCGCAGGTCTGAGGGGTTTTGAGTAGCTTTGATGGTGTTTACGCTGAGTTTAAGTATGTTTGAGATTGTCTGAGGGTTTTGAGCAGGTTTGATGGTATTTAAAGAGGGTTTAAGTAGGTTTGAGATTGTCTGTGCAGGTCTGAGGGGTTCAGAGCAGGTTTGATGGCGTTTAAGCAGATTTTAAGTAGGTTTGAGATTGTCTGTGCAGGTCTGAGGGGTTTTGAGCAGGTTTGATGGTATTTAAAGAGGTTTTAAGTAGGTTTGAGATTGTTTGAGATGATTCAGATCAGGTTTGATGGTGTTTAAGCAGATTTTAAGTAGGTTTGAGATTGTCTGAGATGGTTCGAGGGGTTCAGAGCAGGTTTGATGGCGTTTAAGCAGATTTTAAATAGGTTTGAGTTTGTCTGCGCAGGTTTGAGGGGTTTTACACAGGTTTGATGGTGTTTAAGCAGGTTTGAGATTGTCTGTGCAAGTTTGAGGGGTTTTGATGTTGTTTAAGCGAAGTTTAAATAGGTTTGAGCTGGTCTGAGGGGTTTTGAGCAGGTTTGATGTTGTTTAAGCGGAGTTTAAGTAGGTTTGAGATTGTCTGTGCAGGTCTGAGGGGTTTTGAGCAGGTTTGATGGTGTTTAAGCAGGTTTGAGATTGTCTGAGCAGGTTTGAGGGGTTCAGAGCAGGTTTAACTGTGTTTAAACGGAGGTTAAGTATGTTTGAGATTGTCTGTGCAGGTCTGAGGTGTTCAGAGCAGGTTTGATGGATTTAGCTTTAAGCAGCGAGATTCAAGTTCAACTCATTGTTTTAGAATTGATCTGCGCAGGTCTGAGGTGTTTTAAGCAGATTTGATGGTGTTTAAGCGGAGTTTAAGTATGTTTGAGATTGTCTGTGCAGGTCTGAGGGTTTTGAGCAGGTTTGATGGTGTTTAAGCAGAGTTTAAGTAGGTTTGAGATCGTCTGAGCTGGTCTGAGGGGTTCAGAGCAGGTTGGATGGTGTTTAAGCAGAGTTTAAGTAGGTTGAGATTGTCTGAGCAGGTTTGAGGGGTTCAGAGCAGGTTTAACTGTGTTTAAACGGAGGTTAAGTATGTTTGAGATTGTCTGTGCAGGTCTGAGGTGTTCAGAGCAGGTTTGATGGTGTTTAAGCGGAGTTTAAGTAGGTTGAGATCGTCTGAGCTGGTTTGAGGGGTTCAGAGCAGGTTGGATGGCGTTTAAGCAGATTTTAAGTAGGTTTGAGATTGTCTGCGCAGGTCTGAGGGGTTTTGAGTAGGTTTGATGGTGTTTAAGCGGAGCTTATGTATGTTTGAGATTGTCTGAGCTGGTTTGAGGGTTTTTGAGCAGGTTTAATGGTGTTTAAACAGGTTTTAAGTATGTGGTTCGAGGGGTTTTGAGCAGGTTTGATGGTGTTTAAGAGTTTTAAGTATGTTTGAGATTGTCTGTGATGGTCTGAGGGGTTAGCAGGTTGAGGTATAGAGTTATGTTGATTGTGGTGGTTTGAAGGTCTTAGGTTTAGTGTTTAAGCGGTTAGTTTGAGATTGTCTGTGATGGTTCGAGGGGTTTAGAGCAGGTTTGATGGTGTTTAAACGGAGTTTAAGCATGTTTAAGATTATCTGTGCAGGTCTGAGGGGTTTTGAGCAGGTTTGATGGTATTTAAGGAGGTTTTAAGTAGGTTTGAGATTGTCTGAGATGGTTCAGAGCAGGTTTGATGGTGTTTAAGCAGAGTTTAAGTAGGTTTGAGATTGTCTGCGCAGGTCTGAGGGGTTTTGAGCAGGTTTGATGGTGTTTAAGCAGAGTTTAAATATGTTTGAGATTGTCTGTGCAGGTCTGATGGGTTTTGAGTATGTTTGATGGTGTTTAAGCAGAGTTTAAGTAGGTTTGAGATTGTCTGATGGGGTTTGAGCAGGTTTGATGGTGTTTAAGCGGAGCTTATGTATGTTTGAGATTGTCTGAGATGGTTCGAGGGGTTCAGATCAGGTTTGATGGTGTTTAAGCAGATTTTAAGTATGTTTGAGATTGTCTGAGCTGGTTCGAGGGGTTTTGAGCAGGTTTAATGGTGTTTAAACAGGTTTTAAGTATGTGGTTTGAGGGGTTTTGAGCAGGTTTGATGGTGTTTAAGCAGAGTTTAAGTAGGTTTGAGATCGTCTGAGCTGGTTTGAGGGGTTTTGAGCAGGTTTGCGGGTGTTTAAGCAGGTTTGAGGAGGTCAGACTCACCCAGAGCAGACCGGATGTGTTTATCTTTGACAGTGTTTTTGCTCCGCGCCGATCCTCCGGGTCGCTGCAGCTGTCGGATCCGCTTCTGAACGCCCTGCTTCTCGCTGCTGATCTGCTCCATCAGCGCAGACTTACGAGAGATGCTCTTCTTCTGCTTATTCTTTACTCCATCTGCAAGGAGACGTATATAACAACGCTTTTAATAAATATCACTTTGCCTTCTAGAGATTGGGAGAATGAACCTTTGAAACGATTGAACCACTGTTTCGAAGCACTCGATACATCACTACCTGCTGGTCAAAAGTATGCAAATGCAACAAAAACTCAGACTAAACATGCTTAAAAACAGCTTTTAAAAACACACTGCAAATGTTTTATTAAAGGTATAATGCATTAAATGCTATAAAAATAATAAAATGCCATTAAATATGAGGGATCTGTGTAATATGTTGTTTTATAAATATTTTATATGAATGTTTAGGGCTTGTTGAGGCCATAAGACATTATTAATGACTACTAATCATTTTAATTACACTAATGTCTCGTATCGTGACTTTGGCGGTTTGATACGTGCTCCGAAACACTGTTTATAAACATATGAGACCCTGGAGCACAAAACCAGTCATAAGGGTCACTTTTATGAAATTGAGATATATGCATCATATGAAAGCTGAATAAACATTGATGTATGGTTTGGACAATATTTGAAAATCTGGAATCTGAGGTACCAAAAAACATCTGAATATTGAGAAAATCATATTTAAAGTTGTTCTTAGCAATGCATATTACTAATCAATAATTAAGTTTTGATATATTTACGGTAGGATATTTACATGATCTTGATATCCTAATGACTTTTGTCATAACAGAAAAATGTATAATTTTGACCCATACAATGTATTGTTGTCTATTGCTACAAATATAGCTGTGCTGCTTATGACTGCTTTTGTGCTCCAGGGACACATATAATGTATAAGCTTCATCATCACTATTACAGATGTTAGTCGTCTAATTACCTTTCTCGCTGAATAATTCAAGCCCTCTTCGGATCATAGACGCGGACATGTTCAAACTGATCAATAAGGTGAAAATAACGTAGATGAATATAGTGTATTTTCTGAATATAGTGTAAAGTGAAGCGTGCCGTCCGAATCCAGCGCGTGCGTCACAACACAAGCTCGAGCGGAAGCACGAGCCGCAGCAGAAAGGTTCCGCGTGTTTGTGAACGAGATGTAACGTTAATAACCGCGATTAATCGCTTACAAAATAAAAGTTTTTGTTCACATACAATATGTGAGTGTACGCTGTATATTGTTATGTACACACACATAAAGTTTATATATATTTTTTTTTACATATATATATATTTTATTTTATATTATATATAAATCTAACAATTTTTTAAAATATACTTGACATGTGTTTTAAGGTTATTGCTATTATAATACATATTATTTATATATCATTTCTTATTCATATTGTGTTACAAATATTATTTTTCTAAGATTAATCGCGTATTTTGACGTATAAACTTATTGGTTTGATTGAGCTCATCGGGGATTTTTGTGCTATTTGTCTATGTCTTCTTTCAAATTTCACACACATGACATTTAACAAAACAATAATTCTTCTCAATAACTCTTGCCTCATTCTTAGCATGTGATAAACTTCTTGTGTATTGATTTTGAGCTGAACATCGGGGTTTTTAAGTTAATGTTGTTCATACCTGTTAAATCTGAAAACTTTCAAAAGATATGTCCAAAGAAGGATGTTTTAGAGCAGATATCCCAAGTTTAGTGTTTTAATTACTAAATTTGCTTTAAATTATTTAGATTTTGAGACTGGAAAACAGTCTGGGGTCTGATATAGTTTAATAATATAAATACATTATTAACAATTTCTTGAAAAATAACATGTAAAGAATATACATATTAAAATAATGTATTGTGTTACAATACACAGCATTAATTTTATAAGTTTGATTTATAATTGTATTATTGCTTAATTGTGTGTAAGAATTACATTTTTATTGTCTTTTAAGCTTACATACAGGGTCCATTTGCAATGCTTTTGCAGTGTCTGTTATGGTCTAAATTACATGTTGTATATAATGTGATTAGGCTCATTGTCTTTTGCATTGGATCTTTTGCATTGGAAAAAATAAATCAAACACATAAACCCAAATATAAACACTGTTATTGAATAATAACTGAAACATTGTGTCTATATTCTTGAGTCTGTTGCAATTTGGGAAATTGTATCAATGGCCTTGTTATTGCCTATGTGTGTGCAAATTACATTATTCCTGCTGCATAAGTCGTTACATTTTCTAATTTAATTGCATCTTGTTGTTGTCAGTATTGTACCTTGATTGACATGGTCTTACATTGGGTCCTTGTTGCATTGGGTCCTTGTTGCATTGGGTCCTTGTTGCATTGTGTCCTTGTTGCATTGGGTCCTTGTTGCATTGGGTCCTTGTTGCATTGTGTCCTTGTTGCATTGGGTCCTTGTTGCATTGGGTCCTTGTTGCATTGTGTCCTTGTTGCATTGGGTCCTTGTTGCATTGGGTCCTTGTTGCATTGGGTCCTTGTTGCATTGGGTCCTTGTTGCATTGGGTCCTTGTTGCATTGGGTCCTTGTTGCATTGTGTCCTTGTTGCATTGTGTCCTTGTTGCATTGGGTCCTTGTTGCATTGTGTCCTTGTTGCATTGGGTCCTTGTTGCATTGGGTCCTTGTTGCATTGTGTCCTTGTTGCATTGTGTCCTTGTTGCATTGGGTCCTTGTTGCATTGTGTCCTTGTTGCATTGTGTCCTTGTTGCATTGTCCTTGTCATTGGTGTCCTTGTTGCATTGGGTCCTTGTTGCATTGTGTCCTTGTTGCATTGGGTCCTTGTTGCATTGGGTCCTTGTTGCATTGTGTCCTTGTTGCATTGGGTCCTTGTTGCATTGGGTCCTTGTTGCATTGGGTCCTTGTTGCATTGGGTCCTTGTTGCATTGTGTCCTTGTTGCATTGGGTCCTTGTTGCATTGTGTCCTTGTTGCATTGGTCTTGTTGCATTGTGTCCTTGTTGCATTGGGTCCTTGTTGCATTGTGTCCTTGTTGCATTGGGTCCTTGTTGCATTGGGTCCTTGTTGCATTGGGTCCTTGTTGCATTGGGTCCTTGTTGCATTGTGTCCTTGTTGCATTGGGTCCATGTTGCATTGGGTCCTTGTTGCATTGGGTCCTTGTTGCATTGGGTCCTTGTTGCATTGGGTCCTTGTTGCATTGGGTCCTTGTTGCATTGGGTCCTTGTTGCATTGGGTCCTTGTTGCATTGGGTCCTTGTTGCATTGGGTCCTTGTTGCATTGGGTCCTTGTTGCATTGTGTCCTTGTTGCATTGGGTCCTTGTTGCATTGGGTCCTTGTTGCATTGGGTCCTTGTTGCATTGGGTCCTTGTTGCATTGGGTCCTTGTTGCATTGGGTCCTTGTTGCATTGGGTCCTTGTTGCATTGTGTCCTTGTTGCATTGGTGTCCTTGTTGCATTGGGTCCTTGTTGCATTGGGTTCTTGTTGCATTGGGTCCTTGTTGCATTGGGTCCTTGTTGCAGTGTAACTCTACATTTGAGTACTCGGTAATATTAATTAACTACATGTACTATATGTTTAGGGTCACATGCATGTAACTGTGTATAATTAGTTAGTAATAGTACATGTAACAAGTGCACCATATAATAAAGTGTAACAGATTTAGTAATTAAACAGTGTGACAGCAGGGGGCGCCAGATATTCTCAAGACTTTTACAATAATTTCTGCACTAATATCAGACCCTTCATATCATATCTCAAAACTCTAGACACATAATTCATAACTGAAGATCAAAATGCACATTTTTAAAAACACAACACTTTTGCCGAATGCTTGGATACACGAGCTGAAGATCTTTTGTTCATTGAATTAAAATCACCGGTTCATAACAACATAACTTAATATCAAAGTATTACAGTTTTTTTTAGTTGCTAACATCATTTTGTTCAATCTGTAATCAGATTTAAACACAATTAGCACAACATCCGTCTGTTGTGACCATTAACACAATGTGTGTGGTTTCCACACGATATGCCTCAGATTCTAAAATGCTTTCATACAAAACCAAAATCATGCATCTTTATAGTCATATTCACAATAAACACAGCATGTCAGAAATATAGACCTAATGTTAAATACAGTATAAAGCTTCTTCTTCTGCTACAACAGCAGCTCAAACGTATTGAAGAAATATAAAACATTGTAACGACTGATGAGCACTTTTAAGATCAGAGAAATATTCAGAAATAGCTGATTCCAGTCTCAGGTGTTGAAGCTTAAGACGAGGTAAGAGAAAGGAGGGAGGATGTGTGTTTAT
>CM049830.1:35408140-35418140 GCA_027422435.1 Schizopygopsis pylzovi | reverse complement strand
ACTTTCCATCGAAAGAAGTTAGCAACACTGGACGCGAGAGCAACGCTGATAGAAGATGTGATGATATGTGGGTTCAGTTTTGGCGGATTCTCTGCATCGATGTTCTGTTTTTCTGTAATATTATGAATGAGCAGCGCTGCATGCAGCGGGTTTAACTGGATAATAAACATTGATAACCCTGCTATTAAAAACAATAGAAGCCCAATAGAAACCATCACAGAAATTCCCATGGTTTCCATTAAAATACCATTATAAACCATTAGCTTTTTCCAGTAAAACATTACAAAATAGATTTTTGTAGTGTGTTTTGGGCATTTTCCCAATAAGATTTAACATCCCACCAATAGAATCCATCACATACCAGTAGACACCATTATAGTTTCCATTAAAACCAATTATAACCATTCAATCCATTACATTTCTATTGTGTTTTGGGCATTTTCCCAATAAGATTTAACATCCCACCAATAGAATCCATCACATACCAGTAGACACCATTATAGTTTCCATTAAAACCAATTATAACCATTAAATCCATTACATTTCTATTGTGTTTTGGGCATTTTCCCAATAAGATTTAACATCCCACCAATAGAATCCATCACATACCAGTAGACACCATTATAGTTTCCATTAAAACCAATTATAACCATTAAATCCATTACATTTCTATTGTATTTTGGGCATTTTCCCAATAAGATTTAACATCCCACCAATAGAATCCATCACATACCAGCAGACACCATTATAGTTTCCATTAAAACCAATTATAACCATTACATCCATTACATTTCTATTGTGTTTTGGGCATTTTCTCAATAAGATTCAACATCCCACCAATAGAATCCATCACATACCAGTAGACACCATTATAGTTTCCATTAAAACCAATTATAACCATTAAATCCATTACATTTCTATTGTGTTTTGGGCATTTTCCCAATAAGATTTAACATCCCACCAATAGAATCCATCACATACCAGTAGACACCATTATAGTTTCCATTAAAACCAATTATAACCATTAAATCCATTACATTTCTATTGTGTTTTGGGCATTTTCTCAATAAGATTCAACATCCCACCAATAGAATCCATCACATACCAGTAGACACCATTATAGTCTTCCATTAAAACCAATTCCAACCATTAAATCATTACATTTCTATTGTGATTTTGGGCATTTTCTCAATAAGATTAACATCCCACCAATAGAATCCATCACATACCAGAGACACCATTATAGTTTCCATTAAAACCAATTCTAACCATTAATACATTACATTTCTATTGTATTTTGGGCATTTTCCAATAAGATTATAACATCCCACCAATAGAATCCATCACATACCAGCAGACACCATTATAGTTCCATTAAAACCAATTATAACCATTACAATCATTACATTTCTATTGTTTTTGGGCATTTTCTCAATAAGATTCAACATCCCACTCAATAGAATCATCACATACCAGAGACACCATTATAGTTTCCATTAAAACCAATTATAACCATTAAATACCATTACATTTCTATTGTATTTTGGGCATTTTCTCAAAGATTAACATCCCACCAATAGAATCCATCACATACCAGTAGACACCATTATAAGTCTTCTATATGATCCACAATTTTAGTTTGGCTTTTGCATGTTTAATGAATGAACTTCAGCAACCTGAAATTATACTTCATAAAAGCAATGATCATTTTTACATTTATTTGTTCAATTCTAAAAGGATAACATATAAACATCTCTAAAGCACACTAAGTCTCTGTTGCTATCCAGCAATCATTTTCAGTATAGCATTTCTTCATTTATGATACACATGAATAATAAAGACATTTAGTTCATTATTGTTGTCATAACATGCAAGGTCTGGGAATATTATACCAATATGATTATAATAACACCTATAATATCATCATTATTACATGTCTAAGTTCACAAAACCAGTCATAATATTTTACATCATCTAAAGCATAAAACACAAAATGCAGTGACGTAATGTTGGTACAAAATTGAAATACTGAAAAATCTAGCTGCAAAGTAAATCACACTATTGAGAAATCTATCTCTAATAGACTTTGTTTCTAATGAATCTTAGAATGTATATTGACTTCAATATGTATTAGGTTTGATATATAAGCGTAAATAATATCAGTTCATGAGCATGATCTTAATATTATGATTTTTGGCATAACATAAAAATGTGAACTAACTTATGACCCATACATTAAGTAGTGTCATGCAGCAATGACTAAACTGAATATTATCATTCAGTAAAGCGTTGCCTATATGATCTCTTGTTTAGTGCTTTTATGAAGCAACGCTTTATCAGAGCCTGGATCTCAAAAACATGTTTTTAATAGTCACTCTGAAAAGTGACAAATAATGATTAAAAAGTATGTCTAGAGACAAAGTCATCTGATTGATCTGCAATTTTAGTAATATCTCATTATGATAAATTGTAGTCTTGTATAATGTTGATCAGTAGCAGTCAAGGCCTGGTCAATATATATAATATATTAATGTTGTTACTCGTCAATATTTTCGCATAAGATTAACTCTGAATAGTGTAATTTGTAAAACTGAATGATGTGCACAAGTATTCTGCAACTAAACAGTATTGTTTCTATTCTAGATATATTCGTTACGACATTGAAAAGGATAATGTGTCAGAAGATGATTTTGGTTTATAGAAAAGCGAAAGTATCAGTTTAGTATTGTAATATGACTATCTAATCGCACTAAAAGTGACACTGACACATCAGATCCAGTGCACTTGCAATGAAGAACTGATTATACTCATTAGTAAGGAAACACATGAAGTTTGTTGTAATAAGAAAGCTGTTAGCAGAGGTCGGATACAGTTAAGAGTCTAAAAGATAGTTGATATTGAGCAAGTTCAACGCAGACTATTAGTTAATTGTGTCTTATAACAGTGATATCAGCTCTCAGAATACTAAATGTCAGGTATATGGCAGCATTCCTGAAAGGTAAGAGCCGTTCACAGTTTAACGACGTGAAACAAATGTAGTTTTCTAGAATAATCGCGATTAACGAGGAAACTCAGGCAGTTGTTTTGAAGGCTGATATGCATGGTCATATGCTCTCTATGCGCACTAGAGAGTGAACGGACACATCAGATCCAGTCACTGGAAGAAGAGTTTTGTTTCTGAAAGAGTGAAGGGGGAACACACGGTTTATGCTGCTCAGCTGATGGATCAGTGAGCAGGTTGGAAGAGCAGCTATTAGATCTGTGTCTTTATACATGATTCTCCATCTAAATGTCAGGATAGCAGCTGTCAGCGACGAGAAGAGAGCAGTCAGTTAGAGACAGAGGAAAAGATAGAGTTTTCTAGAGAAGATGAGAGTATCTGGAGAGACACAGAACTGATAGCAGTTTACTGAGACGGACGATCGTTAGCAGGGTGAAGGAGTTTTGTTATTTCTGAAGAGTAGAGATGAGAAGACCGGTCGTGCCAGTTCACGTGACGGAGAAGAGAAGACAGGGAGCCCCTAGAGTGCGGTAGACCTGCAGCGAGAGAGAGAGAGAGAGAGAGAGAGAGAGAGAGAGACGCATAAGACATTGATAGACATGTCATAATGTAGATGTCAAGATGATTCACTTGATACGACAACTTGATCTTTTATTATTTAGAATGATCGATTGTGATTGAGTATTTATGTGTTATGATTTAGCCTATGTTGTTGTTGAATACTGATAATATGAAGCTTGGCAACATTGTGAAGTACGACAGCATGCCGAAAAGCTCATTGAATTGAATGAATGAATGAAGAGATGAGAGAGAGAGAGAGGGGAGAGAGAGAGAGAGAGAGAGAGGAGAGAGAGGAGGAGATAGATAGATAGATAGACGGACAGACCACGAGACAGATGGACAGAAAGACGGTGAGACGGACGGACGGACGGATGGATGATGGATAGATGGATAGATAGATAGAAGTGGTGTAATAAGTATTTGACACACTGCCGATTTTTCAAGTTTTCTCTCTTACACAGAATGGAGAAGATCTGTAATTTTCATCGTAGGTACACCTCGACTGTGAGAGACAGAATCAAAAAAAATAATCCAGAAAATCACATTGTATGATTTTTAAATACTTCACTTCCATTTTATTGCATGAAATAAGTATTTGATACACCTACACAACACAGACAAGAATTTGGTCTCTCACAGAACCTGTTAGTTTTCTTTAAGATCGCTCCACTCATGTCCTGTAGTTAATTGCAGCTAGGTTTGAACTCGTTACACTGTATCACACAAGACACACTGTTCACACACTCAACAATCAGACTCCACACCTCTGCCACTATGGGCAAGCCCACCCCCATAAGAGCTGTCTAGATCGTGACACTAGGTTGACAAACTCATCGTAGACCTGTCAGCAAGGCTGGGATGGGCTAGGACAACTCAGGCAAACAGTCTTGGTGAGACAGGCCCTGTTGGTGTCATTATTAGAAAATGGAAGACCACATCCAGATGATCTTGCAATGCTCCCTGGATCTGGTGGCTCATGCCAGAATCATCGCCTCTGGAGTATCAATGATCCGGTTGAGAAGGTTGGGGATCAGATCTAGAACTCACACGGGAGGACCTGGTCTAATGACCATGAAGTAGATTGCTGGGACCACAGCTCTCTCACGGTCTACCATTACTACCAGTCAGTGGTCTATTGGACAAATCCTTCAGCGGGCTGGCACAATGTCCCCCTGCTAAAGCCAGGCACATGTCACAGGATTTATCCCTGTCTGAAGTTTGCCAAAGACCTCTGGACTTGATCCAGCTTTAGCAGGCATGTAGACGCAAGGTCATGTGAGTTCAGATGAGTACCAATATAACTTTCTTAGGTCATATAACTCCACTCGCCGAGATTTGGAGGACATGAGGATGAGTGCTTGAATTTTCCTTTCAAGTAACACCAGTGCCTTCAACCAGTGTAATGAATGGGGGTCTGTAAACATCATGCTTGTGCGGGTGCTAAGTTTCTGCAATAGTAGTCCTTGACAGAATGCTTCATAGTAAGATTGAGTTGATATGATTGAGTGTCGTGACTGGTGTCTTTATATACAGATACCCAAGTATCACACAGCAAGGTGCATACTAAGAGTGAGCTCTAAAGAACATGTCAATGTCGCTGTAAGTGGCTAACAATGTCTGCCTGTACCAAATATTAACATCTATTGCTAGGAGCGAATACTATTCATAACCTAAAATGAAGATTAGAAGATGTATGAGAGATCAGAACATGCTGCATGTGTGTTGTGATGTGTGTTTTGATGTGTGTGTGTGTCGAGCGTGCAAACCTACGTCAAAATTACAGGAATCTCTCATTACGCTGTAATTGTAAACAAACTGAAAAATCTTCTGTACAAATACTTAAGTTACATTTTCTACTGTACAATATATATTTCATAGCAATAAAATGGAAGATAATTATTTAAAATACATACAATGTGATATTTGGATAGATGTTTTTTAGATGTCGTCTTCACAGTCAGGTGTACCTAGATGAACAATTACAGATCTGCTCAATTCTGTGCTTATAGAGTAAACTTACGTATTTAAAATCGTCAGTGTGTCAATATATATATATACCTCTCGTGTTAGACAGATAGATTGTAGTATTTTAATATTATAGATTTTTCTTCTAGATATTGATAGATGATAGATAACAGATTTCTACTAGAGCCGTAAAGTGTTTGACAGGACATGAACCACTTGAAACTAGTGATAGACAGTTCACATCATTTACAGATCCGGAAAGGTCAGGACCATGAACACACAAACACACACACATACACACTCTAAAACACACACCTACATTCAAACATGTACACACACACACACACACACACACACACACACACACACACACACACACACACACACACACACACACACACACACACACAACACAACACACACACACACCTACATTCAAACATGTAACACACACGCACGATCACTGATTTTGCTGTTACAGTGTCACACTGGATCACCACATCTAATTGTTCACACCTGGAACAACATTTTACATTCACAAACATGTAATCTTGACCATTTCCCTACACCTAACAACTTACACCTTACACCACTGTTTAGAGTTGGCCTTAAACATTGTCTGTAGAATGGACAATGATGAGATGAGATGAGCACTGTCTCTCAGCATGCTAAACACTGTTGTCAAGCCTAGCTTTATAGTAAAATTACCATACACACTTGTTCTTCAAATCATGACTTGTTTCACATACTAATGTTGTGTCTAGTGTGTCACAGAAGATGTTGACTCAGTTACATCTTGCACGTTGGTAGAATCGGTTCTCGTACACACTTGAACAGACAGACATCACACACTACACATTACTCTAAAACACCACCTACATTAAAATGTCACACACCTTTTATTCACATACAACATATAGCACACACACATTCACTGTTTCCAGAGTTGGCTATAAATATTTTCTTGTGTTAATGACCAAGAAGTTAGTGATGTAAGCATCTGTCTCCATCTAACATAGTTACTACATTTCTACCTACTATTCAAAAGTAATATGTCTATCAACTATGCATGATAAACTTAATTTAACAACTGCTTAAATAATCCAAATTTAGACCTGTTTTCATTACCTCAGATGTGTCAGATTTTCAGATATGTCAACTACATCATGGAAAGATTACTTCATTATCTTCATTGCTGTATGAAATCTGCAATGTCTCGAAAATTGAAATAGCTAGAAACTATTACGCGACCTCATGCTGGGACGCGCTCCACATGTTTAACTTACACTATATTACAATTCACATGTTAACAATCATGAGCCAACAATATCACTGTATGAGTCAAAGATTATACTATGATTTATTTTATGCCAAAACATTAGGATGTTGGAAGATCAGTTCATAGATAATTTATGCACATGTGCACCTGTAAATATATAATCTAATTAGTTGCACTTATTAGATAATGCATATGCAATCTACACTTAATTAACAACTTTAAATATTATTTTCTCAATTTGAAGCCCATGTTTAAAATCACACCCTGCAGTTTCCATGAAATGGCCAAAATATCGTGTTACAAGATGTTCTTCGTTTATGAATATGAAATATTAAGTTTGGATTTAGTGCTTTCATATGCTGTATAACACTGCTCGAGTGGTCTCAAAATAAGTTCTGAATAATAGCTTAATTAAACCTATTAACGTGTCTGATCGCTCTTGTGTGTGATGCCTAGTTTATTCAGCGTGTATCTACAATAGTATGTGGGTGAGATCTGTGATCATGACACGTCTACTGTGGCTTGGTTACCAAGTGTGTAAGACTTTAAAAGCTTTATATGTCAAATGTTAGTTTGCAGAAGATAAAACAATTACCATGTGATGGTATAAAGTCTCTACTAGTCATTCCGACATTTGACCAATGCATCTTGGAGAAAACTGACCATCATGCAACTTACTGCTTTGATAGATGATGATGATGATTTTGATGTCAATGTCTACATAATTTCAGATCAAAGTAAAAATCACCTTTGACAGCGCTTTTAATCAGATCATGTGGCATGTTTCATAAGTAAATGGCACATACAAATCGTTTAAAATAAAGCTTTTCAGCTTATGAATATAAAAATGTAACAGTGCTTGTCCGACTTGTGGTACGCATATGTACTATGTGATCAATAAACACTGTCATGTCTGCCATATAATTAAGTAACGCTAAGATTAAATTATTGAATTGTTAATGATCTGATCTCTTGTGGTATAGATGCTGTTTACACGGTTATAACACACACTTACAGTGTTTGGTGACTATCTCGTTGTATTTGCTCTTTACATCCAAAACCTTTGATGCATAAAAAAGTTATTTCAAAACTGTAACAAAGTTTAGCTTTGGATTAACAAAGAAAAGCTTCTATTACTGTCATGTTCTATGAGAACGTAAAACTTGTCACGTGAAATACACCCTTGAACCTTTATCATGGTTGAATTGCTATGAATGTTGCTCTTTCTGGTCTTAACGTCGAAAGATTATACAACACCTTCACATGTCTGGGACCTGCGAAACTGAACTGACCCCCATCCATACGCAGACCATCTGCTGGTGCGTAACGGTTGAGAAAGGTAGTGACTTCATCTCGATGTAGCTGTGATTCACAATACAGGCTTGACATGATCATACAGATCCAGAACTTACTGACACGCTTTCAGTTGAATCTAATACCTTATAGTGTTTCACTTAATTCTACTGATATATTTATATGGTACTATTATGTCAAAAATAAAATCACAGCTATTCACTTCATTTTTAATGACAAAATTCTTGTTTCATTGCACACATGCTCTCTCACACACGCACGCACTTGCACTCACACAACAGCACGCACACACACGCACCACTTGTATCACACACACGCACACACGCACGTTCATTTCTGCACCACTCACACACACACACACGACACACACATCACATCTGTACACATTGATCTACTTTCAATCAGATCTAGTCTAACACGGTATAAAAACACACACTTACAGCCGTTTACTACAGTCTTTACATTGCCGCACTTTTACACATCACAACACAACACATTCGACATAGCATAGACACAAAGTATCTCTAACAACTAGTCACAACACGTCTGATAATCAGCACGACTCAACAACCATGTTCTTTTACTGTATGCTTACACTGCAGGAACACAACAACACATGGTCACTGTGAAAACACCCTTTTGTAACCTTTATTATTAGGTTGAATTGCTCAGATGTTGCTCTTTCTGCAGGTTTAACGTGTTATAATGATTACTACAACACCTTCACATGTGTTTGGGACACCTCAAAACTGAACGTGACCCCCCCGGTCCAACCCGAGACCATCTGCTGGATGCGAGTAACGGTTGAGAAAGGGTAAGGACTTCATCTCGTATTTAGCTTGTGATTAAACAATCAGCCTTAATATCGTACAGGATCCAGAACTTATGAACGCTTTCAGTTGAAACTAATACCTTTATAGATTTTCCTTAATTCTACTGATTGATTTGTTGGTTACTTGTAAGTCGAAAAATAAAATCGAATGGTATGTCCTTCATTTTTATGACATAAATTCTTGTTTCATTGCACACACTCTCTCTCACACACGCACACACACGCACGCACGCACTCACAAACACGCAAGCACTCACACACACGCACACGCACACACACACACACACACACACAAACGCACGCATGCACTCACACACTCACACGCACACACACACGCACGCACTCACACACACACACACACGCACGCACTCACACACACACACACACACACACACACACACAACACACACACACACACGCACGCACGCACACACTCACACCACCACTCACACACACACACACACACACACACACACACCACGCACGCACGCACGCACACACACACGCGCACGCACTCACACAAACACACGCACGCACGCACGCACGCACGCACTCACACGCACGCACGCACACACACACACACACACACACACACACACACACACACACACACATAAATTCTTGTGTCATTGATTTCAGAAAGCCTGAAGTAGCGACGGTGCAGATGTTTGCAGACCCGGCACAGCCTCACATACGCTCTGCCACCGTGGTTTTTACAAGCAAGGTGACTGACGGCATGTGTTTGAGTTCGTTTGACATGTTAATCTGCAGATTCATTGAGTAGTAAGCTAAACGAACATGTGACGAATCATACAGATGCATTATTTTTTTCTCTTCTGCTGCAGTATGGTATAATAACAGCAATGCCAAATTACGTGAAGAAGTCCGGTGTAACAACTACACAAATCCTGTGGCTGAAATAGCACAACATGTTGCAGAATACAGCGGTGAGTCAAATATAACACACACAGTCTGGAACAGAAGCTAGAGAGCGTGTGATTGGAGAAGGGCTGTGTATCAATCACTAATATTGTGAAGCAGGAGTCCA